>JAHBCN010004625.1:0-62129 GCA_019359885.1 Listronotus oregonensis | reverse complement strand
AAAAACAAGAAGTACCTACTAAGGAAATTTGAAGTTTAAAAGAAGAATACAGCAATAGGCTATTTGATCAAAAAATATCCGTCCTACTATGAAAAGAACTGTCATTAAGGTACTTTTATGGTCGCCGCCCCACGAAAAGTGTTATATATATATATTTAAATATATATATTTAATTAAGACAAATTGCACGGTTTTCATTGATATTTAATAAGGATTTTCATAAGAAAAGTAACTCTTTTGTTGTAACTGTTTTTATGTATATTTTAATAACTTCCGATAAACGTGTAAGAAGATAAACGACATATAAACGACTATAAAATTGACCCTATTTGTGTTAATTTATTTTCGAAAAAGACATAAAAATTTGTTTTTTAGGCTTAAAACCAAAATAATTTAAAAATTACCAATGGGGTTAACCATTCCTTATTTGGTGTAAAAAAATATTTGATAAATCTTTAATTACTCCTTACCTACTAACACCTTAAAAATCTCAGATGTTAGTCCAGGAAATGAAGGAACAAAGCTGAAAATTTTAAAACATTTTTTTGTACAATTTTGGGGGGGGGATGCTTTCAAAAAAAAAAAAGTTTATTAATATTAACAGGTGGAAAAGGGCTGAAAATGGCCCCTTAAGGCCCGAAAAATAGGTTTTCCGCTAATATCTGCCAAAATATGCGAATTGGAGAACTTTTATTTTTACAAAAAATGAATATCGCCTTGTAATCTACTTAAATGGTCCTTATACTTTTTTTCAAAAAATCGATAGTTTTTAAGATAACGGGACCCAAAAGTCCCCTCATGTTAGCTGCCGCTCTATCGCTAGAATGCTTATAAGTGAATCCATCAAGATAGCGATCTTGATGGATTCACTTATAAGCGGGCGGACGAATTGTTCCATTACTCGGGCAATAGTGTACATTTTTTAATCATTCAAAGTTCATCGAAATGGAAAAACCCGTAACAATCATTGCATATGAGTTTGGGTCCATTCTGATTTTTCTAGAATATTAAAAAAAGCGGTAAAGTTTTTTTTACAATATTTTGAGAGTATCTCATTAATTTATTGATATTTTTTGTAAAAATGGTTTGTTATTAACATGTCTTTTTTATAATGAGACCTTAGCAAGTGTTCAAAGATCCCAGGAAATTTCCCTCACGATTTTTTGCGTTTTGATAAAAAATTGTTTTGCCAATCTGCATTTTTCAGCCGTTTTCGGCTATCTATCCAGTGTGGAATATTATGGATTTTTCGACGGCCGTTTTTGCGAAAAATATTGGTGTTGCGAAAAAAATGGTAGAATACATTTTTGTAGATTTTGAGGTGATCTTCATTTTTGGTCTAAACAAAAATTCTTTAATTTGCAGATTTTGGCAAATATTTGCGGCAAACTCATTTTTGGGGGGCCATTTTTAGCGGGTTTCCTTGTCGGAATCATGATAAACTTTCTCTAGCTCGAAAGCATCCGCAAAGACCTAAGAATTGCGCCACAAATGAAAACTGTACATATTTATTTACGGCTTTGGGTACTTATACTATATATTTTTTTCAATCTGTCATGTGTTGTTATAAGATCAGAAACAAGCTATAGTCCAGTCACCGAAACTAAAACTAGGGGATTACCTTCGAAATCCTTACAATTAAATCGATTTTTATGCAAATTTGAATTAAAAGCAGTTTATCCCCTACTTTAAAAGTTATATACGTGTAATTTACTCTCTTTGGTTTAAAGTAAGGTAAACCACCCTCTGTATTAAAAAATTAACAAACTATAGATTTAAGCGTTGTATAAGTTGTTATTATTTGTACATATATCAAATGTTTATTGTTTTTGTTTTTAAAGATCAGCTATTTTCTTATAGAAAATGGGTTTGGGCCAGTTTTTTTAAACTTTGCATAGTGATAGTTCTTAGCACAATGATCAAAAGTCTTCATGGGCACAAAACCCGAAAAACTTCCCCAACCCCCGCAAAATCACCCACAAAAGCCACTGGGGATTTTTCTTATGGAAATGGGTTTCGGCCAATTGTTTTTAAACTTTGCATATAGTCATAGGCGTGCGCAGGGTAAAGCTAGTGTGGGTGCCGAGATAATAATACTAATAATTATAATAAGAATAATAATAAAGTTAAAAACTGGCACTATTCCAATACGAAGGGGTATATTTCGGGGTGTTTCTGTTAAGCCCATTGTAGGTTCTGCTTGCAATGAACCCACTCCACGCCGTCTTAACTCAACTAAGGATGGCTTTAGCATTGGGAAAACAACAACGAAGATAATAAGGCTAAATCATCTGCTGTACATGGATGACCTTAAACTGATGGGAGCTACGAAAAATCAGCTCGGGGCAAATGCTCAAAATCGTCGAGGAGTTTTTCGGAGATATAGGATGCGGCTTGGGGCTTAATGCCGCGTCCTAAACATAGTTAGAGGGAAGATACAACCGGGTGCATTTAAGATGCAACCCAAGAGACCCAGGGACCTGGGAATAAAACAGGCGCAAAGAATCGACCAGGGAAAAATGAAGGACGAACTAACAAACAAGTTTATCAGAAGGGTAAGGAAGGTGTCGAAAACTAATCTAAATAGCAAAAAATTTGGGGGCGCCATACGCATGTCGCACTCACTTACTCATTTGGAATTGTGGAATGGAGTAAAACTGAAACGATAAGCTACAGAGAAAGATGAGACCACTCCCTTTCAAAGGCACACAAAATCACCCGTAGTGCAACTGAACGAACAACGCTTCCATGATATTAGGAGGAAAAAGGATTGGTGGGTATAGGTAAGCAATTAGACCAACAAATAATAAACTTACGTAATTATTTTCCCTAGACTGGCAGACTCTTCCCCCATACACCAAGCAATATGCGGAGCCGACGATTCAACACCGTTGCGACTGATGGATCATGAAATGGGGACACCATCAAACAGACCCGGAGAAGCTGCAAGCCCGGTTGGAGAAGCCCTTTATGGACGTCACCCCAAGAGGTCACCCAGAAAATGTCGACAAGTTCGCGTCGAACTACTGGCTGACTTCGGGGAAGATTTTCCCAGAGACTGAAGGCTTCTATTGCCTATACAGGACCAAAAGGGTTTTGCCAACGAAAAACTATTTAAAGCATATCGTTAGAGACCCGTCTATAGAGAACGATCGATGAAGATATGGATGTCAAACACGGAGACAATCCAGCATATAACGGGGGTTGCCAAGCATTTGCAGCATCAGAGTATAAGGAAGAAAATCAGTAGCCAAGATACTCCATCAACAATTGGCAGAGAAGCTAAAGCTTTTACAGACTGAAAAATTTCCTTACTACAAGTATTCTCCTGAACCTACGGAGAAATACAATGAAAAGATTGCCAAGTACAGAAATTTAGAAACACAAATAAGAAGACAGGGAATGAATAACGTCCAAACGATTCCCAAAATTTTAAAATCAACAACTGGCATTATATCAAAGACTCTTACAAAACATCAAGGGACTAGGCCTTGGTGAACATCGGGGATAGGCTAGGCAAAAGGCAGTGCATTGGACCGCTCGGACTGTCCGGAAATTTGTGGGGAATACAGCAGAACATAACGTCACCTAGAGCCCGAAAACCGGAAAGGGTTCCCCACAGAGCTCAACCTTTTGATATCTGAAGATGTCTGGGATGAGTGAATTTTCCCCCTTAGAGGGAGTCCAAAGCCGGTGGCTTGAAATCATAATAAAGTTAAAAAAACTGAATACGATACATTTCATACATTTGAATCTAAGGATTGTAATTTTTAAATCGAACTCTATCAAATAATAATTTTTATATTTTAAATACAGTAATCTTTTTCAGACAGTGGGGGTGCCAGGGCACCCATGGCACCCACTGTGTGCACGCCTATGCATATAGTCGGGCAATGAAGCATCAAAACAGCCAAAATCTGGAATTTTTTTTTCGATTTCAAAAATCATTGGAAAAAATGTTTTCTCCTTTGTATTTTAAACAAACTCAAAATTTCATTTGTGCAAGCAAAAGTGCATTTAAGGACTAAAAACCAGATTCCATGGTTTTTTGAGGCCCGGATCCCGATTTTTTCTTTAAATTGACAGCCGACCGGGAGTTAGAATTGCTGATGAACGTCATCACGTCATCTCTTGGCCCCAAAAATTAAAACCCCGGGAAAGAGACAGGAATTTGGCCTCCGGGGATCACTGAATTTAAATATGGCACCGGCAAACACCCCGAACACCTGGTACCCGGGAAAACCTGGACGGGGAACCCCCCGAGAGTTTTCCTGACACGATCACAAAAAAAATACCGAAAATCGTTGTGGGGAGGTTAATTCTGGCGTTGATTCCAAATTTTCACATCAAAAACGCCCCGAACACCTGGTGCCTGGAAGGGAAGGGACGCCATCTTCAAGATTTTTCCTGGCACAATCGCAAAAAACGAAACGAAAAACGTTTTCAATGAGAACTTTGGAATCAGTCCCCCAAAAAAACCCCCCAAAAAACGATTTTCGGTTTGTTTTTTGCGAGCGTATCTGTAAAACCCCGAGGTGACGTCCACGTCCAGGTTCCGGAGGTCTAGGTGTTCGGGAGGTCGTTTTTGATGTAAAATTTAAAATCAGGGCCATAACTAACTAAATGCAATTTTAAGTCTGAATAAGATACAAAGTAGATTATTTTTAAATAATTTTGGGAACCCCGGAATGCAAAAAATCCTATTTGGATCCGTCTTAGTGCAAAAATTTCCGAGGTTGAGAGTTTTATTGCCTGGACTAATAGTAATAGTTCTTAACACGTTGATCAAAAGTCTCCCCAACCAAAACCCTGTTGGAACCCCTAGTTTTAGAGAAGTTTTAAGCGAAAAAACGTATTCTTTGCACGCAAATGCAATATTTAAACGGTCATATCTTATCTAATTTTTATGCTACAGAAATACGGGAAAAAGGGAAAAAATTTCAGTAAGAAAAAGCTAACAACTTTTTACGTAAATTTATTAGTTTTAAAATTATTAAAAAGGCTTTTCTAATATAGAAATTAAAATTGTTTTATTTTTTTTTTTCAAATTTATTTTTAAAACCATTCAAACTTCTTTGGGGCATTTTCGTAGGGCACAAAAAAAAAATTATTTATGGGGAACGATACATTTTAATACTATTGGTTATAGAGCCAGTTTTATTGCGCAAAAATTCTTAAAAAATTCGAGCGACCTATTTTATTTTCATCACAACTCACTTTTAAATTTTTTTTTTAAACTTTTATCAGTATCCATTTTAAAGCCGTTTTTAAATACATTAAAAAAAATATGACTTTTTTTTCGAAAAATATCTCCTTTTCCCCTTTATTTTTAAAAAATAAAATCTTGGAAAATATTTACGGCAAACTAAAAAACGTCTTTAAAGAACCATAATTAAGACCTTGGGCAAAAAAACCCACCAAGTCCACCTGGCCAAAATTACGTTTTTCCACTGGGTATCAACATTTTACATGTACGAGAGGCCACATCAAAAAAGGTAGCAAAAGAAGTCTAAGTTTTTTTTCCCCCATTATGTTATTACATTTTTTTCCGAATTTGTAACAATATTGTATCTCTTTTTTAACAACTCATTCACACGGAATAAAATCATACCAAATTATTTGTTTACCTTATTTAATCAGCGAAAAAATTTTTTAATTTTTTCATCCATATCCTGAGCCTGGTCATACTTTTCTTCCTGTGACTAGTACGAAAAACTAGCTAAAAGTTTCGGCTCATAGATGTAACACAAGACATAATAATGGACTTTAGCGGGGCCCCTTTTTTAAAACCCCTTTTTAGAGCAACGTTTACTAACCAAAATATTAAAATAAAATTTTCTATCTCAACATTCCGATTATTTAAATATCAAAACGGTTGTAACTTTATTGAATGTAGCAATACTGTTTCCCTCCCACTTTTCAAAAGTTTTCCGCTACTAAGATTGGATGTAATAATTTGTCGCCTTTTTGCCAATAAATGAAAAAAAGGTGGCTGATGTGAAGCTATTAGTTAAGAAATATGTTCCAGAAGCTTACCAGGAATACCCCAGAAAAATATTCGGAGGAATTTGGGGAAAAAGCAGAACCACAGCCCCACAGGAGGTAAACGCAGCTTGTAAATCAGACTCTTCTTTTTTGTAGTTCTGTACCCAATTAAAAATTTATGTGAAAAATAAATAATGGTTTTTCATGTTTATTTTTTTGATCAATATTTTGGTGCAAAAATCAGTCAAGTCCCAATTTTCAAAATTACTTTTGGCGTGATTTTTTAAAAAAAATCAATTTTAAACAAAGCCGTATATCAAATATCAATAATATCCAAAATGAAACCAAAATTTGAGCCAATTGTACGCTTATTTTCACAGTTTGAAAGTTTTTTTCGATTTCCCACAAATTTTGATTTTCGGGCTTGGCCGGTTTTTGCACCAAGGTCTTCAATTCGTTTTGCGTCTACAGCAACAATAGTCCATTTAAAACGCGGGTCCTGAGAGCCCAATTTTGCTGCAAACCGAGACGGTACGTTTTAGGGTCGCCGATTTCGAATTTTGGGATCCCGCAGCTCGGAAAAAATTTTTGGGATCGCCCCTAAAAATGAAAAAAAAACCCTTTTTAGTTTTTTTTTAACAAAAAAACTTATAAATAAACTGATAAAAATGATCTTTAGGCACCTAAAAAAACCCCCGGTTATTTTTGGGGAGCTGATTTCGAATTTGGGGGTAAAAGGCCAAGAACACCCCTTTTAAGGATTTTTAAGAATAATCTTATAAAATGTACAGAAATCATTTATTATTGAAAAAAAAATTGTATTTTTTATAACACTATATTATTAAAACTTAAATTAATTTTTAGGGTAATTTATTGAGGGTGAAAAAACCCCCCAATCATCCCTAAAATATCGTACAAAAAAAAAAAAAAATGCAAACAAAAAAAAATGTTTCTTGCCTAAAATTTTTAATTAATTGCCATTTCACGCCCAAAAAAAAATATTTTTTTCCCCCAAAGGATTATAAGGACTCCTTTGGAGGTTTTTAAAAATATCCAATTTAAATTTAAAAAAGTAAACAATGAGTTTAAAATAATATCTTTTGTATTGTCCTTATTATATCAAAATTGCTTACAAAAATGTCACCATATTTTTTTCCCCCTTTTTGACGAGAAAACTACCACCAAAACATAATAAAAAAAAAATTGCGAAAAATTTTTTTTTTAAATTTATCTTAGATTTTAAATAAAAAAACCATTTATAAAAGAAAAACATTTCATTAACAACCAAAATGAATCCGTAAATCTCTGTTAAATTAAAAATATCTTATTTAATGTAAAATAAAAACAATTAGTTTTTAATAATTATTTTTACATTTTTTTTAGTTTTTCATTTAAAAATAAAGAAAAAGAAAAGAAAACATAAAATAATTAGTTAACCATTTGTTTTTATTTTACATTAAATAAGATATTTTTTAACCCCAAAAGAGATTTATAGAATAAATGTTTTTTTTAAACTAAAAAAAAATGGCTTTTTTCCAAAATCTAAGCAAGTATTTTTTTTTGCGCACAAAGAATACAAATTTCTTTTGCTTTTTGAAGCTTTATTTTGGGATAAAACAATTATTTCCAAAAAAACGCAAGGTTTTGGGTTATTCGGGAAAAAACACTAGTACAAAAGTGTTGGGTTATAAAAAAACCTTTTAAATTATTTTTATTTTTAATTTTGGGGTTATATTGTATATTAACATTTACACCCTCATGAAAAGGTGGCATTTACCCTCAAGGTGAAAGCGCATGTCGACCCCTATAACACACATAACTTTTGTTATGTGTGTTATTTTACGAGTCTCATTTTAAGTCAATTAATGGAAAAACCCCTAGCGGAAAACGTTCAGCGACTGGACTACTAGATATTTTTCCGATATTTTCCCCTAAAATATTTAATCTTTAAATTAAGAGTGGCACAATTTTAAAAAAGTTGTAAATTGGCCCCTTTTATATTTTTGTACCAAATCTGGTTGAATCTCCGTTTTCCTGCTTTCGTTCTGCACACTATTGATATTTTTTTAATTTAATTTACCAAGCCCAAGTGTTGATTTTAAAATTTTAACTGTGGCAATGACACAAATCTTTTCATATTCGGCACATAAACGGAAAATTTGTTTTGTTTTAATTTACATCAAAAAAAATTTCGCGACATCGGAAAATTTTAAAGTAATAAAATATTAGGATGATGTTTTGTTTAATTCGGTTTTAATGAATTCTTGTTTTTATTTACCTTAGCCAATGTTCTAACTTCTTTTGAGCTACCTCACCTTATTTTATTTAATGGAACCCATGTTTTTTTACGTATTAGGGGTTTTTGCTATAAAAAAAAAGTCGGTCGGCTTTTTTGTGACAGTACTAAAAGAATTGTACAAGAACTAATTAGAAAAATATATATATACACCTAGACTATACGTTTAAGGTTACTTTTTTTAGTTACAGTGATACTTGGGTAATAGTGTATTGTTTAATTATTATAAGTGTAATGTGTTTTTGGTAAATCAGAAAAAATTTAAAACCGTTGAAAAGGTAAATTGTATTTATTAATTTTTTTAGAGATAGCTTTATTAATTTTAAGCACAACTAATTAGAATGAAAGTTTCTGTTAATTCTTTAGTCACTTTTAATGGGTTTATTAAATTTTATAAAAATGCCGGTAAAAAAAGGGGTTATAAAAAAAGATGAAACCCGAAACAAGAGTAATAATTTATTGGAAATATTTCCAGATATCTAAAATTATTTAAACTTTATGTTTTTTGTTATAGTTAAGTTTTTTTAACAAAGTGTAAGACATTAGCATTAAAGTAAAAATTAAGTTCAAAAAACTAAAAGGATCGCATTATTTAAAAAAATTATTATGGAAACAGGGTGCTCAAGAAAACCTTATATAAAGCACAAAAAATTTAAAAATGACAAAGGTTCTTAAGCCAAGGGTGAATGTTAAGCTTTACGATTTTAAAATTTTGGTTAGAAAAGCAAGAAGTCTATTGTTAAAAAATTTTTTTTGGGTTTTCCAGACACTAAAGAAGGGATCGTTTTGGTCTTGGGTTCCAATTTTTAAATTTTAATATATATATATATATATATATATATATATATATATATATATATATATATATATATAAATTTTTTTTAAATTATATATTTTTATTTTAAAATTTTTTAAATTATATTTTTATTTTATATATATATATATATATATATATATATATATATATATATTTTATATATATATATATATATTTATTTATTTGTCTGCCCCCCGGGTTCTGAAGTTTGGGAGCAAAAAACTTTAAATTTCCAAAAGTAGTTTTGCATGGGTGAACCTAACAACCCGTTTTTTGAATTTTCCCCCGGACAAAAAAAAATGGACAAAAAAGTGAAAAAAAAAAAGGGTTTTTTTCCCCAAAAAAAAAGGGGCCAAAAATTATTTTATTTTTTAATTATTGCTCGCAGTTTATTAATGGCGGGCCCTTTGGTTTGATCCCCCCATTAGGCTGGGGTTTCAAAAACTTTCCCAAAAAAAACCCAAAAAAATAAAACAATATTCAACAAAGTTCCTGTTATTTACAAAATTTGAAAATCATAGGACAAATTAAATGTAAAAACCCCCGAAATTTTACTTTTTTCAATTTTTTTTAAGTAGAAGGAACCAATACAATTTTTTTTTGTTACTGTATGTTTATGTAACCAAAATAATACAAGTTTAAATAAATAACCCTTTTTAATTTTTGTTAAAAATTTCCAAAAAATCAATTTTTTAAAAAAAATTTGTAAAATTTAAATTTAAAAATATAAAGTTGGAAATAAAAATCTGAAATATATGCAAATTGGGTTTTTATTATATTTAAATTATAAGACCGTTAAAAACGAAGAATAAATTCAATCAGGGCTTTTCAGAAAAATGATTTTTTTTAAAATGCATAAAAAAAGGGTTATTTATTATAATTAATATTATTTGTGGTTATAAAACCCAAAAAACCAGCATATGCTAAAAGAAAATTTATCTGTATTTTATATTCACATAGGAAAAAAAGGAAAGTAAATAAACTACTGGACCTTTATTTCTCTTTGCTAAATATTAAACAAGATGGTTTTCGCAAAATTAGGCGTTTGCATCAAAACCTAAACGGCCCTGCTGCTATCCATAAACTGCTTAAGTTAAAAAATAAAAAAAAATGGCAATTGAAAATATTCTTTAGTCAAAACGTACGTTTTTATTAAAATAAACAAAAAATATAGGGTTTTCCATTTATCGATAGCTTATGTCATTTACTGCCAAACAGGAGATAACACAAAACGACTGATTAAGTTAAAATATAGCCATTATATTAACGTAAATATCATTTCTTTGTCTATAGAAATAAAATCAAAAAAGGAGCATTTACATTCACTCGGCACATAACCAAAATAAACTAAAAAAATATTTTAAAAATCACCAATAGAGAATTAATAAACAATTATTTTATTAAGTATTAAGCCTTAATTGGTTTTAAAGTACCTACATAATATCTTGATTTTAAATTAACATAACATTAAAAACTAAGTTAAAAAAATGTTAATGTATATATCGTTAAAAAATAATATAACGGAAAAACAAAATGAGTTTGGTATAACAATTGTCAAATCTTCTTTATTTCTGTTTGAATTAGGATTTTTTTGTTTTAAATTTTTTTCTATAAACGAATTACTAGCTTTGCGTGTTTCTGTATGGGGTAAGCCAAGAATAATTATCCAAATACATAATAATAAATGTTATTAATATAACTTGCTCCTCGACAATTCGGAATAGGACGGTAGCTGACTTATACCGTTGATTGAGTAGTGTTTTGGAGAAGATACATAAGCTTATGGGAAGTAAAAAGACCGACAAATGTTTTAGCCGCTTCGAGCGCTAGCATCGGCCATCTGTTTAGGAAAACATAAACTAAATAATGATTTATTGATTTATTTAATAAAATATAAAAAAGATTTCTGTAAAATTTTTATAAACCAACGCGTATGCCTCGTAAACGTAACCTACCAACGAAAAGCCGACGTTGTCAGATGTTGTGAAACTGAACCCCTTGTTCATTCTCATGAAATTCTTTTACAGACTATGGAAATAAAGATTCCATTGATTATCTAAAAAGATCAAGTGAAATTATGAGCAATGTCACAATGTTTATGCTTAAACATTTTAATGCAATTTTTGATAAACATAAATGTGAATTTGGGATAAAAAGTACAATTGGGGAACAATTATTATTGAATATAGAAGGCGTTTACGGTAATTGGTAAAATTCATGCAAGAATCACAAATTGTATATTGTTGATATTTTTATTAAAATAAAATTGTTTCGAGCATTACAATGGGAAATTAAAAATTTAGCAAAAACAAAAAAATTAGGCAGTAAAACCTACGAAAAGCCCCATAGAGAAATTAATATTTTAACTTCTTAAATTACCACACATGCACGCGATTACTTTTTGAGATACAGGGTGTTTTGAGCTTTTAAAAATACCCATGCTTTTATTTGTAACTTAAAAGAAATCCCGTTTCGATTTTGTTAACACATTCTTTTTTTAAGATTTTTTTTTTTATTGATTTAAAATTACACGTTTTTTGTTTTTATGACGCCCAAAAAAAAACGTCGTTTTAAAATTTGATAAACTAACTTGAAGGGGGAAAAGTTTTTATAAAAAAGGGTAATTTTAAATATGTCTTGAAATAAGCACAGGGAAAAAATAAAACGATTTTATAAAATGTCTGTTTCGTCCGGTTAATTCTCGAAGTGTACGGATTTTTTCAAATTTCAGAGAGGCATTTTATTGGTCATAAATTTGCGCAACTTTGCCCCCATTTACTTACCTGACCCTGTATCTCCTGTGGTTACCGAGATCCCTATACTTCGACACGAATTTGTATCATCCTGCAATCCTGTATAAAACAAAAGACTTTAAAAGCCTATGTAAATTTTAAAGTTATTAATTCAATTTTAATAAGCAAATAATATTTAGACTTATGACCATTTTTTTTTGTTAGATGAGGGCAAAAACTAACAGAAAAATTAATTTCCCAGATTCCTAAAAAACAAATAGGACTATTAAATAAATCGAAATATCATGTATTTTTTATTTTAAATACTTATTTCACTTCAATACTCTAAAATTATATTTATTTAAATTTAGTTTTGTCATGTTATATTTATTCGAGGTTTTATTATTAGGTATTTTTATTAAGTACATATTTATATGTTTTGTATGGAGTTGTATAGAGAAAATATTTTTATTAAAGAATAAAGTTTTCGTTATTTATAAATTTCAATTATTTTAATAAATATGTTTTCTTAAACAAAATTTGATTTATAGAAAGAAATAGGTAAATTATGTTGGCGTTAGCATCCTATGAACTTTTTAATTTTTTGGACTGTTGATTTAGTGAGAATAAAAACTGTTTTTGGAACCTTTTTTTTTTTGCGACTATTGGGCTAAAAATTGTAGCCTTAATAAAGGGCTTAAAAAAAAAATTCCCCCAAAAAAAAAAAAGATTCACAAGGAAACTAGTAATTAGTCCTTTCATTCTTTTTCCCACTAAACCAACAGCTCAAGAAAGAATTACTTTTTGAGACACTGTGCTGTACTGTTTAGGTAAGTTAAATTTTTATCTTAATATTTTTTCTCAAAAAAAAATAGGCACATAGCTATTAAAATCAAAAAGTTAAAAGGGGAGTGGACTTTTAGGCGGGTCACCCTGTCCTAGAGCTGAACCCAATCAACGTAAGCATAATTAAGAAATAGCTTTTAAATTTATCAGTCTTTTATTTTGTTGTCAAACTGAAAATAATAAAATAAAAAATGTATCTAAGCAAACAATAATTATACATGGTTAACTTCCCGTTTTTAAGGGTATGGGAAAAATTTTTTAGATCTGGCCCGGTGTAGCGACAAAAACCTCGATTCTATTTCATGTCTTTAATAAAAATTTTAAAACCCAGGCCACCATTTTAAACGGCCGTTTTTACACAAACGCCGTAAATTTTATTGGGGCAGCACCAATCGATCACGCTTTTTTCGGAATCACTCGGCATCAGTCGTCACTCAAAAAGGACGAAAGATGCTATTTGCATTGGTTTAAGAAAGATAGAAATAATTTTTGTCGCGAGCCACGTTTGTTTTCATAGACATTAGGCATCTTCCCAAAACACTACTCAATCAACGCTTATACATAAAGTATGACGGTATTATTAAAAAGGTAATTTAATTTGCAGTTAACTGGGGTGTTTCATTAAAAAAACACAGGTTTGTGTAATAACTCGAAAAGCTAGAGTACGCCAATGAAATCTACGTAAAAATGTACATGGCCATTAAAAGTTTTTTTCTATTTTTAAAAATAACTGATATACAGGACTCTCCTAAAATTGACAAAAATTCAAAAACGCCCCTTATCTTCAAAATGAATTAGTTAGCCTTGAAATTTTAATACATTTTAATTTTTTTTTAAATCCGTTCCGATAATCTCTTAAGATTTTAAATAAATACAACCAAAATGTGCCACCCTGTGCACAATTAGTTAAATAAACATTTAATTATGAAATTACTACAAAACTAATCTGCCTGCAAAATTTTATCGTACCAGGTACTACTGTTTAAGATTTATCCACAATTAACCACAACTAACCAAGAGATCCATTAAAATTTTCTGACGTAATCACGTGACATAAATATGCTTAAATAAAGAGTGTGAAGATCTGTGTTTGAGATCAATCTGCATGGAAAATATCACTTTTCTTAGCAAAGCCACTTAAAAAGTATTTTTTATAATGACAACTCAGTACAAAGTCTATTTAATAAATATTGAGATTTGAGGTTACGAAAGTCCCACCTATGTCTAAAAAATCATCTTTCTCAATAAAGTCGTTTTTGAGTTAGACCACAAACAGAACGATAGACCGACGGAACTTGGTTTTACAATACAGTAAAAAATAATAAATTTCTCTAAAAAAATATCATATATATAATATCATAAAATATTACACATTACATGTCACAGCATCCAGAAAGCATTAAACTCAAAAATTTTAAGACAATTTCAAAATTTATCAAGTTTTATAAATGTAGTATTTCCTGCAAAAAAATATCTGATAAATAAAATTAAACTAGGTCACGATAAGATGTTCTTTAAGTTTTCACCTTAATCAGAAAATGAAATTCCAATAATTAAAAAAAAACTAAGTGTTCTTTTAAGTGTGCAAATAATGTGTCGTTAAATTAAATTAATTGTTCTAACGAAAAATAAAGTGTTAAAAATATATTTATCCGTTTTAAAAAGTTTGGATTGTTGTTCGGTTTCGCATTGCCCATTTCAGTTTTTGGGTTTTATTTTAAATACCTTTTACTTTTTCCAGAATCTTAGCAAATAGAGCTTTTCTGACTTAAGATACTTACTTTTTTGAATCAGACTAAAAATGTTAAATAAATTAATAAAGTCGACAAACAAAAAAAGCGATTCATTTTAATATAATCGGCATTTTTGTTTACTGGCTTTAATAACATATAACGATATAACTAACTTTTTTTCGTATATAAATATATAATAACGTATTTTTAACCAACCTGTCCTAAATATACCAATAAGTAAAAAATAACTTACTTAAGTGCTTAATAATTGTTTTATAAATGTTATTGCTAAAAAGTACAACATAATTAACTACAACTACATTTTTTAATTATTGTAGATACTTCTAAAGGAGCATTTATTAATAAATTCCTGTAAATTTACTTCCTAATTAATATTTATTAATATTTCGTATACGATTTAGGGTTTTCGATGTATTTTTTCTAAACATTCGTGGTCAAAGTTTGGCCATCAGGTCACAATTTTTTTCCCAGTTCAAAAATCACGTTTAAAACACCAAAAATACACAAAGAAACAGTTGCAATTTTTTTTTATTTTCTAAATGTATAATTATTATGAAAAAAACATAAAAAATAAAAATTACCTTTAGAATTGAAATGTCACGTAAATCGTTATTTTCTAAAAATTTACCGATTTGCATCAAATTTGGTATACGGGGTTCTAGGGGTCGCTGATTACGAATCCGAAGATTTGCAAACTCCAAAATGCAGGCCCAATAGGGCGGACCAAATTCTTCCGATTTACGCTAGATTTGGTATATAGGAGTTTTAAAAGTCGTTAATCACTAATTTAGGGTCACATTTCACATTAAAATTCAAAACAACAAATCCCATAGGGCGGACAAATTTTTCAAAAAACATTCAGCCCCATTTGATTCTCCAATTTTAATTATCTAACCCCAAATTCGTAATCAGCGTCCCTTAAAACTCCTATGTTTCAATAGGTTATTTCTATTAATAATCAGTTACTTAAAAAAACAAAACAGACCTACAACCTGTGTTTGTGTTATTAAAAAGATAAGGAAACCCATATAGGGTCGATAAGTAAAAAGCTGGTTAAAATTCTTTAACAAAATAAAAAAGTTTATTTTTTAAATTAAATTTGCAGTTTACACACTTCATTCATTTATTTATTTCATCCAAATCATCGCCACTTTAACAGAAAAGGTTTTTTTTTCTAGCCCATTGACGAGTTGTAGGTATCCTGTGCCTCTTTTACATGTATCTCTACGGCTTTTACTGAAAGGAATCAGGCAATATAATTTTACCCCTAGCACTTCTCAATAGAGCAACACGAAGTGCCATTCTCATGCATCCGCTCAGAGTCCATCCGGTGAAACCCCAAATTTTCTACTTTGCCCACTCCTTTACTAGCAAAGCCGGCTGCCTGCAGAGGTATTTCCTTGTCCTCCAAATTTTAAAGTCCCTTGATAAGAAACTTAAAAAACTTCTTACTACCCTTAGGACACCTACGCTTAAAAAACTTTGATAGTTTTCGAGAACCCAGTATATGAATCATCAACTTATGAGACACTGTATAAACCTGTAAAACCATAAAAAAATTAGAATAAATGTTGTTGGTGTAAACAACAATTCGCATTAAAAAATTTAAATTATAAGCTACGTTTCCACTGGAGGAACAAATAGCAACATTTAGCAACATTTTTGTTGCCTTGTGTTTCTTCTTGTTTGTGAATTTAGAAACTTGAAGGCAACAAATGTAAACTTTTTGTTTCCACTGACAGAACTTTTAATGTTTCTGGTAACTGAAAGGGGCAACTTTTTAGTTAGTGAGTACGTTTATGTCTACTCTGCATCGATAAAATTCTTATCTGCTCAATGGCCCGGTATAAACGTTTCGGGTTGAGATTTCCATCCGATATAGTCGTTATAAGTCAATTCTCTTGTTTTGCTGGATTGGACTTTTGTCCGTGGATCGTGCTGCAGTACATTCGACAGGTGTAAACAGATTTGGATTCAACTGACAGATTTGTACCTAAGTTACGCGGTTGGATTTTGGGGTTAGAAATTTTCATTTTTGTTTTTTGGGTTGTTTTTGTTTATCTTGAGCTTTTCTTCAGATTTGTTTTGCAATATTAAGTAAATAATGAGTAATAAAACTAAACACAAATGGAATGGGATTAAGTGACTTGGGTGACTTGACATTTCTAACGGCTGAAGTTAGCCAAAAAAGATCATATGTTTATTATGTTTTATGTCAAAATTTTATCTGATCAAAACGGGATTATTTTAAAGATTAAATTATTGTGGCATAAACGACTGTGTATTAAAATTTGGGATTAAAGGTTTTGGATCAGATGAAACCTATATCTGATTAACTTTGTAGACATAAACGTACTCACTGTTTCCACCGCGGTTGATAAACATGGATAAAGATGATAAAATAGCGGCAGCAGCAGCGGCCTATACAGTGTGCCCAAATTGGTGGGGAATGTATGGGGATCTTGGAAACCACCATAGATAGAAATTCGGTTAAATGGGAAGTTTTGGACAATTATGTTAGTAAGCTAATCCCGTTTACTACATGGTTTTATCTATTTAGGTTTTTGAGAAATTTTAAAAAAAAATCTAAAATAGGCGTTTTCGAAAATGGGCCATATTTTTTTATAAGTGAAATTTTTTAAATCTGAAAAACTTCTTCAAGCAACTTTTTTGTAGAATATGACCGAGTAGTCAATTTTTATTTTCTACGTTTCGGGTTTTTAGAATCATCATCAACTTTATTTTTCATATGGACGCCATATTGGATTTTGTGCAGCCAAATAGTGCTTTTTATTCTGATTTCAACAATGTATAACATGTTATAATTTAACAGTTTATAACCTTATTTATTTCAAAAAACAAATATTTTCTCAGTTGGCCTTGATTCCGGCGAACGTCATTTTTTTGTAAACAATAAAATATTAGTAATTGGCAAAATTGATAAGCGAAACAGACATTTTACAGAAATGGGTTCGCGAACATAGCTATAACCTTAATACCGTGTTACAACAAAACTACACGTAACAAGTTAATTGAAACAAGTGAAAACAAAAGCAATGAAAAGTGGCTAAACTAAGATTCCTACTAAAATGAAGATGTAAAATAACGACTTAAAATTCAAAATGTTGTCCATTTCTCTCAACATATTAACGATAATTTTTTAAATAGTCCTAACTTCCCTATGAATGGTTAACTTAGGTATGTGGTATTCTCTATCAACATCCCTGGCTGTTGGATTTTCTTTAAAATGTTGGTTTGCAGCATCTCGTTGTCGATTTTCTTCAACGTACTTCTTAGGTCGTGGTTTTTAAAACTTCCGAATTCAAGCAAATTTGTAACCAGTTTTCAAAGTATGTTAGTTTAGGAAGCTGCCTTTCAGAAAAATTGTCGAAATACGTTTGTGCAACTATATTAACTTTTCTTGTGCTGCCAATGACGCTAGATGGCATTCGCCGGAATCAAGGCCAACTGAGAAAATATTTGTTTTTTAAAGTAGATTAGGTTATAAACTTCTAAACTATACATGTTATACATTGTTGAAATCAGAATAAAAAGCACTATTTGGCTGCGAAAAAATCCAATATGGCGCCCATATGAAAAAGTAAAGTTGATGATGATTCTAAAACCCGAAACGTAGAAAATAAAATTGACTACTCGGTCATATTCTACAAAAAGTTGCTTAAAAGAAGTTTTACAGATTTAAAAAATTTTAACTTATAAAAAATATGACCGATTTTCGAAAATGCATGTTTCAGGTTTTTAAAATTTCTCAAAACCTGAATAGATAAAACCATGTAGTAAACGGGATTAGCCACTAACATAATTGTCCAAAACTTTCCCCATTTAACCGATTTTCTATCTATAGTGGTTTCCAAGATCCCCATACATTCCCCACCAATTTGGACCCCTGTATAGTTTTGTCGGCAAAAAAGAATAAAAGCACAAATATTGGGTGAAACCAAGTCCCCGTGATAGAAGTGAATATGGTGGCATGCACCTACTCAATGCATTAAAAATAACAATCTACACATCGGAAATAATATAAATAATGATAGTGTCAAAATTTCTTAAAAACAAGTTACTACAAGTTGCAGTATCTGTTTCCACTCGGAAAACAATATGTTTCTGTTCCCTGTTGTTGCCAAATTTCTTTTGAAGTTTACCTCTAAAACTGGAAACCAGCAACAATCGTAAACAGGCAACAGTTGTTGCCGAAACAAGAAGGAACCATTAGGAACTTTAAGGAACTCTGGGAAACATTTTTAAGCAACAAGCAACAGAAACACAAAAGTTCCTTCATGTTCCTCCGGTGGAAACGTAGCTATATATTCAGCAATTCAGCACCTGAACTATTATATCACTTCTCAGAGAAGCATGTTAGTTTTTATTAGAGTGACGTAATTTATCTTTAAATTCATGACCATTTGAACTTATTATGCAACAACAATACATCGTTCGAGTAGTTTACCTTAACTCAAATAGAAAAATAACTTTTTATGGGTACTTGCATTTTTACCAAACAAGGTTAATGTAACGATTCAGTTTATCTGCGATAAATCTGCTTTTTTCCTTATAATGTCTTTGACATTATATTGTGCAAAAATTTGACACCATTACATTAAATAAAGTCAAGTATACAAATAGTTTTATAGGGTTTGTAATAGTATATTAAACAACAAGGTTTGAAAACGACTCTTTGCACACGGGCGAGACAAATTGATGGACCGAGACAGTCGGGGTCAAGTCTGCAGTGTCAAAGAGATTTTCTAACGAGTTTTTACGATACTTTTTATACGACTGCAAATAAAAAAAACATTTTTGTGTAAATTTTTATTTTAAAAACAAACGCAAAACAAAAATAATGAAACAAAAACTACAGACTATAATTTAGCAAACAGGAAACTTCATAACTATTTTAAAATATTAATTGTAATGTTTACTTCTGCAGGAATCGTCGCATTGTTGATCGACTTTTTAACGATGGAGACAACATTTTCTGGCACCTTGCTTATACAGTTCTCTGTCGTCGGCATATTGCAGTTTTCTTGCGGCACTTCATTACTCAATTGCTGTTGTGGCTGTGCCGCAACAGACGACACAGAGGAAGAATCCTCTCTGAAACATCCATTTTATTACTAAGCGAGTCATCTATATAACTTTCGGCGACTGAGCTGGATTTCCATCCACCATGGCGCTTCAGAACAAATCTGATCCAGAATTCACCAATATTGTGGCTGACGACCGCCTAAAGCAATGCCCGGTATAGGCTTCTGGAGTTTCCAACATCAAAAATTTGGCGATGTCTTTTCCATCCCGCAATTTTGTTAATTCCAATGTTTTGGCGAGTGCATTTTCCATTTTGATAATTAAGAAAAAAACGATCTGTTTGCAGGAGTGGAGGTCAAAAGGGCAGAATACTTTTTTAAGATGGTGTAGAGACTTCCTGACACTGTAAATGATCTCGGCATCTTCGTTTTGGTATTCTCTAGTTTAATTAACATTGCGCTGCCAAAAAACCGTCATATTTTCTTTTTAAGGAAGCACAATTCTTCTCTTCGGCATGCCCCAGAGAGTCCGACTGCCACCACTGCCTGAAACAAGAAAAAAATACCGATAAGTCTTTAGTTTTATTCATTTTAAGTAAGTACTTTATGAAACTAGCACTATTTAAAAACAAATTGGGTAACCCCTGCCTACTAAACCTTCTCACTATAAAAATGACACCATAAAATAAATAAAATAACTGTGATGCCTACCTTGATTAGCAAATATTTCTCGTCGAAGCGTTCTTTAGGAAGCGGCAAAAATCATTCTCGCTAAAATTTTGGACTTCTTTGGCACATAGTTTTCTGATTTTCTTTTTATTAGGGCCTGCAACTTCTGGTATTTCCCAATATCCGTATTTTGGTTTGCCCTCAGGGTTGATTTTAGCATGGAAAAGGTGCTCCATAATGTTGAAGACTTGTATTTGTTCGACAGTCTTCAAAGTACACCAACATAACATTTTCGGAAAACGTTTGTACGTTATTTGCTTGTCTCCACTTCATAAATCGATGTAACTCGGCTTCATATCGATCTCTTGACTTTGTTGAAGTAGGTTTGACGAGATTAAACTCGCTTTTTTAGAATTTCTTAGAATCGGACATTTTTCGCGAAATCAAAATCTTTTTGTATCTAAATTGGTATCTAATCAACAAAACAAGAAAACTATGACGGTTGCTATGGAATAAAGCCTACTTTGAGTTTTCTATATTTTTGACATAACAATAAAAAACCATAATAAATCATATTGAAAGACAGAACCGTGTGCAAAAAAAACATATTTTCCTTGCACACATTGTGCGCAAAATACAATTTTCAAAGCTTGTTTAGCGTGTGCAAAACCCCATTTTCTAAAGCAGTCGTATAAAAAATACTTATTTTACCACAAATATTTATGTAAAATAAGGGCTAAGTTCCCATCCAAAAATCTCGGCCTTTTAAAGTTCTAAGAGCTAAAATTAACCAAGTTTGGTCCACAATTTTATTCTAAATAAATTACACCCTTCGTATTTTTTTTGGAAATTGTTTAGAATTGCGGCCCCACATATTTTTGGGCATAAAAAAAATTGATTTATCGACAGGTTTTTTGTTTTTTTTTTCTAAATATTCTACTTTTTGGCGCATTGAAGAATATAACTGAATAAATATTTAATAATTTGATTTTCTCAGAGTTAATTTAATTTAAAAGGCTTTATTTTATTTTATTTTTTTGGTTTTTGCCTAAAATTTTTAAAAAATAATTTTCTTTTCAAAAGCTTTTATTTTTCTTAATGTTTATTAAAAATAAAACAATTAAAAAAATGAAAAAAAATCACTTTTTGATTTTTTATAATTCTTTAAAAAGTTGCAAATTTTTTTTGAATTGTCAAATATTTTTACTCTTAAAGTTTATCAAAATTAGAATTATTAAAAAAAATAAAAAATGTCAATTTTTCGATTATTTTTTTTTTAAATTAAAAAATCGATATTTTTGAAAAAAAAATTATTTACCTTTACACGTAGAATAAAAACCAATCAGTGGAAATTGCCATGGCTGCCGCCAGAAAAAAATGTAGAGGGGGTCAAAAAGTTTAAGTCAATTTACTAGTCTCGAATTAATTAAATTAAAAACAAAAATACCACAACTTCAATTACTAAATAATAATCATACTTATTTAAATTCCTAGGCGATATTGTAAAATTTAAGGATTTGGACGGGAATTGTTTTATTTTAAGTAATTTTTAAAAACCCGGGGGGTCGACGGACTCTTTCTGACCCCCCCTTGCCGGCGGCCTTGGAAATTGCTAACTTAAATGGTTGCATTTTATAGACGAAAAGCCTGAAAAATACCCATTTTTTATCTTCAAAAGATAACACCAAAAAATTTTTTTTGATTTTTCTTTGAAGATTCGTAAACGCGCCGCAAAATAAAAAAACATGTCAATATTTCTATTTTTAATTTTTTATAGCCAAAAATAGATGGGGCAGCGATTCTAAACAATTATCTTTTTTTTTATCTTGGAACAGTCCACAAAGGCTGAAGCCTATGTACCAATTAGTGGAGTAAACTTTGGAAGAAAAGTCGCTTAGTTATCGAGAAAAAAAAAACCGGCGTAGAACCAAACCAGACTTAGTGGGATTCTTTAATAAGGTAATCGTGTACACGAAATCACTTTTTACGACATTTTTTAGTGGTCGAGGCTTTTTATTTCGAAAAAACCCAAAAAAAATCGGTTTTCAATAAAACACGTATTTTAACGTCCCACTTGAAGCTGATATTTTTTTGTTAAATTTTTAAAATAGTACGAAACTCAAAATTGTTATTTTTAGTAGCGTAATTTTAGGCAATCGAGAAAAAGTTTATTATTGAAAATTTATACATACATGCGCGTACAAATTGTAGCTAATGTTTAAAAAAGTTTTTAAAACAAAAATTTTTTAGATTCCTTTTATAGTATTTAGTCAGAAATATTTTTAGCGGCCAAAGTCATATTTTTGCGCGCTTGGGCTTAGCGAGCCGGCCGACTACAAAGATCTTACGGTCCGGTGGAAGTGTAGTAGGTAGTTAAAGTTGTGTCAACAGGTTTAAACGCAGATCTAAGGGCTGCTTAAGTTGTTTAGAAAAGAAAAAATTTTAAATATCAAAACAGGTGGGTAGATTTTTAAACCCATATAAAAATATCAATCATTGTTATTAATTACCCACCTAATAGGTAGGTTTATTCAAATTTTTTTTTTTGGTTGCTGGTAAAGAAAACCACCCACGGGATTCGTTATTTTTTGATTATACATTCAAAACTTCATTATTTTTTAAACATTTTTAGCAACAAAAATTGCGGATCCTTTGTGTCTTTTAATTAAATTTGAGAAATATAGTACATACATTAAATATAAACTAGGGCTTCGTTAAAGGTCTTTTTTAAACAGGAATATATAATTCTTTTTTTTCCATATAAAGAGATGATACGAAGCTATTCATTGACATGTCTGAATGCTGCTTGAATAAGCAATGTTGCCAGACTTTTTGTAATAATTTGTTATTATTGAAGGTTGTTTTTATATAAAAACTAACCAGAACTAACAAACAACAACTTTCAAACTATGATCTAGTTCTGGTTAGTTCCGGTTAGGTTTTTTCCCCGTTAAATTGTAATTTTTTTAATTATAAATGCGCCGTTCTGGTCGGTCATGATTAGTGCTGGTTAGTTAAAGCGGCTTTTTATTTTCCCTAATTATATTTGTAATGGCGAAATTCAAATATTTTTTATTTAATGAAAATTATCCATATGGTAACGGCAAAGTTTTTTATTATAAATTAATAATATTTCCGTTTAGCAACACTGTAAACGTCTTGAAGCGATGCATGAATTTATTACATGTAAATCGTAAATAGTTAAAATAAGTCAAATAATGACCAATTTTTATAATTTTTATTGCGCTTTTCTTGGTGAAAACTACATCATCCGCATTTTTGCCTTAAAAATAATACTTAAAGAATATTTTACAGCAAATTTAAAAATCATCCAATTCCTGGGTGATTTTTAAAACACCAAAAAAGTAACATGTAAGTAGTTATTTAGGCGCTTCATTAGTAGCATTTTACGTAAATTTAATCCATTTCTGCCTTAAAATCTTTAATAATGATATTGCAGGAACGAAATTTACACTCTTACAACATTTTAGTTCTTCTTTCACACAAGTACATGTTGGAAATTCAATTTTGGGTTGACATAAAGCCATTGCACTACGTATTATGGAGCAGCTCTTAATAAAGTTTAAATTTTGGACATTTCTTTGGGAAGTAAAAGATCTATCTGAACATCACTACCAATACTCGCAGAAAAGGTAGATATTTTTCGAACTATTTTCGTGTGGTTCGGAAACCGTTTTCCTATTTTTGTGCGATTTTATGTTTCTTTCAGAGATGTAGTGGCTGTAACATAATTTATGATATTTCTCATCAAACGCAAATAAATCTTTATAGCCACGTAATTTACATATCATATTAATGTCGTTTCTATTCCTGGCAGCTTTATTACTTTTTTGATAGGTAGCTTTTCTACTACCTAAAAAGATTCAGTACTATGTAAAAAAATAAATACCCTAAACAGGATTTATAAGGATAAAATTGAAATTCGTATTTTGTTTCAGTACAAAATATAAACTAATATAAAGGTGCCAACTATACTATGAAGGTACCTAATAATATTTAAATTACTTGTTTAAACATATTTTTATATAACTTTTCTTCTTTTTATTTTTACTATTGCTGCAAAAAAAACACATTTTTCTAATATCAAAACTATCGCATTTAAGTTTAGTGTCACAATAATTTGAAGGACCGGCGCGGCGCCACTGTCTGATTGCAAATTATGATAATAGTTTTGAGAATCTGTCTAAGTTTTACGACAGTCTTTATGATATTTTATTTTAATTTCGCCATTTAAAATATCATCTTTTTGACAGAATTTTTTTTTGCTAGATTGTCCTGCCTTTGTTCAGCACTTAATAGTAATGATAACAACCCTTGTATTCTAGGTCAGCGTTTCTCAACCTTTTTTGGCCCGCGGACCAAAATATAGTTATTATTTTTTTTTTTTAATAAGTAATTTTTTTCGCGGATCGAAAATTGTCCGCGGACTAGTAAAATTTCTCCGCGGACCACTTGTGCCATGGTGGTCGCCCAGCGGTTGAGAATTAATAGCTGTTCTAGGTCTTTGTAAAACAGATTTGTATCCATCATACACAATTTTCTTACAAATATTACGCTTCATTGTTTTAAAATTTTAAAACTACAGCACACTCTAAATTTCGACAACCACCACTACTAATGTATTACTTAACTACGCACGCTATCCGCATGCGGGGCTATTGGGTCCCGATAATACTTCTTTACGTCTGAAAAAAATCGCTGTACAAGGTTCATTTCAATCAAATATACTAAATATAATTTTACAGAATTGCAAATTTTGATTGTGTTACTTTTGAAGAGAGTGTGCTATAGAGTATTAAATGAACCTTTTTATAAGAAAAAACGATATTTGGCAAGTAAAGTGGTGTCTCTCAAAAATAAAATACAGTACTTTTTATTGGTCTATAAATAAAGGTACTGGGAATGTATGCAGAATGACGTTTTGGTATATTTTTCAAAAATATCTTACTTAAATTTCTTTAAAATAATTAGGCAAAATTTTAAGTTAAAAACATACCTATTATTAAATAAAAGCCAAATATTAAAATAATTATGATTATGTTTGTCACCAATTGGTATTATGTTAGTAAATTTAAAAACGATGTATGTATGTATGTAAAAAAACCTCCCAATAAAGCAAAACATTTAAATATTATATCGTTTTAAATTTATTGGTAATTTCTGGTATGTACAAGGTTCATTTCAATCAAATATACTAAATATAATTTTACAGAATTACAAATCTTGATTGTGTTACTTTTGAAGAGAGTGTGCTATAGAGTATTAAATGGACCTTTTTATAAGAAAAAACGATATTTGGCAAGTAAAGTGGTGTCTCTCAAAAATAAAATACGGTACTTTTTATTGGTCTATAAATAAAGGTACTGGGAATGTATGCAGAATGACGTTTTGGTATATTTTTCAAAAATATCTTACTTAAATTTCTTTAAAATAATTAGGCAAAATTTTAAGTTAAAAACATACCTATTATTAAATAAAAGCCAAATATGTATATTAAAATAATTATGATTATGTTTGTCACCAATTGGTATTATGTTAGTAAATTTAAAAACGATGTATGTATGTATGTATATAAACCTCCCAATAAAGCAAAACATTTAAATATTATATCGTTTTAAATTTATTGCGTAATTTCTGGTATTTTTTATGCATTTTATTTACTTCTTTAATTTAATAGGCATAAAGAAGAGGTCACACGTAAATTTTATAGTACGGAGACCAAACGTGATCGGAAACGATTTCTTTATTGTGAATGTAAATGTATTGATCTTTTTATTTTGGTAGTTTTATTGAAAAGAAAGGTCAAAAACTTTAAGTGCAAACTCAGTTATTTTTTTGTACAAATTTTTTCAACGGGTTATTTTCCTTCGCATTTCGTTGCGCATAAACGTGTCTTAGGCCCAAAAGAAACTAACATTATCTTTTTTTTTTGTTGACGACAGCTACCACTAAAAACGATATTGGTTATTTATTCGGTTTCTTAATAATAACTATTATTTTCTTACATTTATTCTAATCGATTTTAAATAAATTTAATTTCGAACCTCGTCTGAATATTGGGTTTTAAAAAAGTACAGCAAACCGTTTAAAGTAATTAAAACAGGAATTTCTACAAAGAACAGAAACCCGGATAAAAATTATTTTGTAAAGTTTCATCGTCTTGAAAATGTTAGAAGTGGTCGACCAGCAAGCGTTTTTGCAAAGGGGATGATACCAACAACCCTCGGGGTGGTTATTTTAAGTCGCCATTAATACAGTTTCCTTATCGGTACTGTCTTGATTATTTTGCAAAGTTTCATTGCCTTGAGATTATTAGAAATGGTCGACCAGCTAGATTTTTTACAAAGGGGTTGGATAAAACAACCCTTACCTTTTTTACTACCTTTAGGGTTTCCCAAAATTTCAGAGAGTTAGCATAATTAAAAATAGTCGACCAGCAAAATATTTTGCTGATCAGCAAATTAGACAGGCCCATTTCGGTATGCTACTGCTGAGCAATTATTGCCTTTTTTAGTGGAAAAACTTGGTAACACTGAAAATAATTTTCAGTTGCTTTACTTTTTTTTAAATTATATTAACTTTATTAAAGTTTTAGTGTTAAATCATTGCTTGCTTGCTAGAATTTTTTGGCTCAAGTCTTCTACAAGTGCCTATTTCGCCAACACCTTTTCTGGATAACTTCCTGTTTGGCTCCAAACCATAGAAAATCATCTAAACTAAAAAAAAACTAATAAAAATCCTGGCACGTGCACATCTAGGTGCTCCGAAATGCAGTGACGTGACAGGTATAACCGATTTCTGTCAGACTTTCAAGGTTAGAAATTAACCCTTGCAGGCCAAAACTTCTTTCACAGCACTTATGGATGACAGAGTAAATTCCTCTTCCGTTTTCGAGTGCAAAAACCCGGTTTTCTGCACCGAAAGCGGTCGTTTCAAGAAAAAACTATGTATGTTTTAAAACTCGAACTTCACTGAATGAAGGACAAAACGAAATAATGAGGGTATTTTTTTTATTAATTTAGTTAAATTTAAAACCCCTAGCAATGCTTTAGTGTTTTGAAATTTTAAATAATCTTTCTTTTTGCCATTTCTATAGCCACAGCAGCTTTAAAAATCTCGGATTCCTTCGTATGTATCCCAAATCACACCCAAGTAACACAAGATGGTTCTTTATATAATTTTCTTTTTTATAAAAGTTTTATAAAGGCGTCCAAAGACCTTTAATATATTTATAAAAGTGTTAGTTTACACTAAATAGTTTTTTAAGCAATATGGCTTTTTAATATAGTTGTAAGAACTTTCTTAAAGCTAATTAATATATCTTTTATATATTTGCTTTAATAAGCCTCTATAAAAGTGACAACCACAGCTGTTAGAAAGTTTTCAGCCTTTTATCTGCATAATTGCTTTATAAGGTACTATATAAAGCACAAATAAAACCAATAAAACCTCAATTATGCCATTAATTTAAACCTTTTTAAAAAACCCTTATGAAGTAAGTTGCGTATGTTTATCCCAATGCTTTATAATTAACGTCATTATAAAGATTCTTTTTAAATGCTTTATTGATGTGTGTTTTATACTCATAAGTTTCTAAGAAAACATGCTTTATTACTGGGATATTGTAGTTATTTAAGGTTTTTAAAGTAGTCAGCAACGAAATAAAATTGCTATAAAGCAGGCATACCCAGCGGCAAGTCATTCATCGGCTATTTTGTCGTGTGTTTTCTAAACTAAGCTAAACTTATTGAAATTGACGATGACGAGAAACGGGAAAAGTGGCTATTGGAATTAGAAAATGAAATCTTAAACGATGACGTGCCATTAGAAGAAGTCTGAACACGTACTGAAAGTAAAAAAAAATATATTTTTTTATTAAAGAGATACGAAAATGGGTCACGATGTTTCAGGTTAGCTATATGTTCTTAAAGCATTTAATAGCTATATTAAATAACAGGCTACCAAACATTTTACCGGCAGATCCGCGGACACTGCTTAGCACTCCACCCAAAGTATTCGTTGCCGGTCTTTTGGGAGTTACACGTTAGCCGTATCGGCGATGAGACTGCAGTTCGCACAGGCTATTTAGATAAGAAAAATGTATAATTAATTTTTTAAGACAATTAAGCCGAAACGACAAAAACGTTATATCTACAGAAATAGTTAAAATTATTAGATAAGGAGGTACTGCATGGAATGAATCTTGAAATAAATAAAGATGCATCAAACGTGCAAATAGCCACTGTCTGTTTAATAACGCAATAGTGTGTTGTAGCACTCCTTATAAAGCCAAAAGAGATATAACAACGGGATTAGCGCCCTCTGTACATTATTCGAAGTTCTAGAGGGTCGCACTAATTCTTTTATAAAACTGTTAAAAGCAACCCATAAAAAATAGCTTTTTAAAGGCCGTTTAATAGAATATTTCGCAACCATTTCCATTCTGACCGGTTTGCACGTCGCCATTTAATTTTTCTCAGGATGTTAGGGCCGCCATTGTTGCAAAAAGCAATTAAATTGCGTTTATTCCTTTCATGTGTAGCTAGTTTGTGTTTTAATATTTTTTTCAGGATTAAAGTATGGAAATTTAACATGTAGTAACATTTTAAGGGTTAAAAATAAAAAAACATAAACAATAAATTTTTGATATATTTTTTTCAATCCAATTTTTAATTATTTTCAAGGCGCTTTGATGAATTTAGAGGTAAAACTATACATTTTATCAGAAAAATATCCATCGCAAGTGAATTTTACATTCTGCATATGCGAAACTTTCCTAAAATGAGTTATTTATTTTAGGTGTAATATATATGTATATCGTAGATCAGTCTGCTCTTGTTTCCAGTCGTGTTCAATAATATAAGATTATGAAAAGAATCGGCTGGGGCGACAACCATAAAATACCTTTTAAAAAACATTTTTTTCCAAGTTTACCTATGCAACTGAAATAAAGTATTTATTCAGCAAATTGCTGTTAGCTTGCTGCCGGCTGGTGAAAAATGCGCATGACTGACAAGCTGTTTAATCGAATATGTAGCTATCTAGTGACATTGTTAGAGTATCTATAAAGTACTCATATATCCGTTTTATTACTGATAAATTTAATACCATAATAAACCTTATTTATAATGGCAAATTATAACGCTTTAATAAATTAGCTGTATAAAGTGCGCCTATTTTGGGTATATAAGCACTATGTTAGGTTTGAGAGAACGTTGTATAGAACAAATAATAAAACATTGGGCTGGATAATTTAGTGATGTAGCGGTTCTCTCAGCTTTTAAAAAGCAAGTTGTGTTACTTGGGCACCCTCTTTAAAATACTGTTAGCATGTAGGGAGAATAGCATCCTCCAATACTCTTAGCATTCTCTTACAGGAAAGCTTCCTTCTCTTGCCCACCGATGAGCGCAACACGTGGTGCCATTCTTATAAATCTCTTTATAGTCCATCCAAACTCCATAATCTATCCATAAAACTTCAAACTTTTTACTGTGTTGGTTTCTTTATCGCCAAAATGTCTAGACCGTGGATCAGTTGCCTACTGAGGTTGTCCCATTCCCTGTAAACCTCCAAATATATAAGTTCTCTGTTAATAAAGTACGTTTTACGTTCACTTAAGACTTCCACGATAAGTTAGTACTTAACGTGGACTCTTCCATGATTTAAAAAAGGCTTTTAACCCTTTTTAAATAGTAATGCTAGCCACACACATTGAGGAAACCTCAGGAGAAAAACTTTACATCGAGGACATCCCGGCCTCGAACTTAACACAGTCCGAAGAGCAAAGGTGTTCTCACATTCACAGTTTTTCCTCTAAGGATTTCCTTAATGTGTGTGGCTCGCATAAGGAGTTATATGGTTTTTAAATGGGTAATTGCAACCTTATCGAAAAACTGTTTAACTCTACAATTTTGTATGGATTTTAATTAAAGCTCAATATTCTACGGTTTTGCGGTTTATGCAACTTAAAACAAATTTAAAAAAACTATGTACCAGATATACAGGGTGTAATTTAATTGATGGCTAAAAATGCAGGATGTGATTCTTCAACTCATTTTAGGACTAAAAGTCCATATAAACATATATGCGCAAGAAGCTCATTTTTGAGATACAGGGTGTTGAAGTTTTTTTGAAAAATCGGTTTTTATTAATTTCTCAAATACTCTTATGCCGATTTTGTTGAAACTTGGCAGTGTTATTTTTAGTAACAAGGGGCTAATTTAACCTTAATTAGATTAAAATTATTAAATCCAGTGACGTGCTGGGAGACACCTTAGCGAATATTATTGGCAAAAAAAATGTATGCCACTGACTTTTCTCCAATTTTGATATTTTTCTTGGATTAAGCGACTAAAAATACAACTTTTTTATCGCTTGATCCTTTTTCGTATCTTGCCTTATTTTCGAGAAAAAAATAATTTTATTGCATGTCCTTTAGACCGCACAAAAAAATAAAAAAGAAACAATTTAAAATTTAATACATGTTTACAATTCAAATACAATAAACATAATTAGAAATACGTAATGAAGTTGGTAGTATTATGTAATGTAAACTTTTAATTTTAATCAATGATCACAACGAAATAATGTAGAAAGATGGACAAACAAATTATCAAAAAACTTTTAAAACTGAAAATAAGAAATAAAACATAAGAAATTAGCAAATTTAATTATCACAAAAATTGTTGAAAATGTCCTTCTTCTGCTTGAATACAGGATTCAATTCTCCTTCTCATGGACTGGCGAACCCTTTCAAAAATTCCAGGGTATTTCTTATGGTTTCGCAAGAAACTATAATTCTTTGCCTTAGTTCCTCTACAGTTTGAACCGGTGTAGTATAAACTAAAGTCTTGAGGAGTCCTCACAAAAAATAGTCCAAACTATTTAAATCGGGGGACCTGGGAGGCCAAGATTGAGGTCCTCCCCGTCCTACCCAGCGATCGGTAAACGCTTCATTTAAAAATTTCCTAGCATGAATGCTGAAATGTGCAGGAGCACCATCGTGCATCAACCACATTTCTTGCCTTAATAAAACAGGAACATCCTCGAGCAAAATTGGCAAATCGTTCTCAAGAAAGTGGCGGTAGGATAGACCATCCATTCGTCCTGGAAGAAAGAATGGTCCTATGAGGATATCTCCAACTATTCCAGCCCACACATTGACGGAAAACTGCTCCTGATGATGTGCCTCCGTAATTGCGTGTGGGTTTTCTTCTGCCCATAAATGATTATTACGGAAATTTCGAATGGAATTGCGGGAAAAATTAGCTTCATCAGTAAAGAGTATTTTGTTATCAAATAAAGGATTTTCAGCAAGTTTTTCTAAAAACCATTGGCAGAAATTTAAACGCAACGGAAAATCACGAGGCAGTAGTGCTTGAACCCTTTGAATATGATAGGGGTATAGTAAGTTTTCAACGAGTATTTTCCAAACAAGAAAATGGGAAATATTAAGTGTTACCGCAATTTTCCTAGTATTTGTTTCTGGATGTTCCTCAATTGTGTTTAAAATTGCTTCCTCTAACTCTGGTGTTCTCACCGTGCGATGTGCCCCTTTGGAACTATTGTCAATGCAAAGACTCCAGTTTCATGTAGGCTACTGTGTATTCTCGAAAACATTCTTACATCGGGAATGATGCGATTTGGAAACCGCTTTGATATATCCGCCTTGCCATAAGCGCATTCCCGTCAGCAAGTCCATAGGTAAAATGCATATAGTTCGGAATTTTTAAATCTTGGCATAGTTTACTTATTTTCTTTTTATTATTGATTAAAGAAACTTTTCACATACTTGTCAAAATAGGACAGTAACTTATTCGCTCAAATGTAATATTTTAAAAACAAAATAGGGCACCAGCCTACTCAGTAAATTAAAATAATTTCGTTATTCCCACGAATAAGTAATTTATTAAATAATATTTAAATGGTGCGAAATATTAATTAAAGGTACCCAAAACTTAAAGAACGTAAAGACGGATGGGATTTTCTCAAATCGAAAACCGCCAGTGACGTAGCGTAAAAAAATAAGGGAAAATAATCATCGCGACAATGCCTTTTTGTGCGATCTAGGGACATGCAATAAAATGATTTTTTTCTCGAAAATGAAGCAAGATACGAAAAAGGGTCAAGCGATAAAAAAGTTGTATTTTTAGTCGCTTAATCCAAGAAAAATATCAAAATGGGAAAAAAGTCAGTGGCATACAATTTTTTTGTCAATAATATTCGCTAAGGTGTCTCCCAGCACGTCACTGGATTTAATAATTTTAATCTAATTAAGGTTAAATTAACCCCTTGTTACTAAAAATAACACTGCCAAGTTTCAACAAAATCGGCAAAAGAGTATTTGAGAAATTAATAAAAACCCGATTTTTTAAAAAAAACTTCAACACCCTGTATCTCAAAAATGAGCTCCTTGCGCATATCTGTTTATATGGACTTTTAGTCCTAAAATAAGTTGAAGAATCACATCCTGCATTTTTAGCCATCAATTAAATTACACCCTGTAGTTTAATGTTCCATTTGAATATTATTTTTTTGTAAATATTTTAAGTTAATTGTTACAGTTTATTTAGTTTTTTATTTTTTTGTTAAATTATTATCATTATTTTTTTCAGATATCTTTAACAATTTCTACCAAAAGTCATTTGAATTCAATAGCCGAACTATAAAAGTATGGGCTGGACCAAGACTCATCATTTTCTTGACTGATCCAAGGGACGTGGAAATTATTCTTGGCAGCCATGTGCACATTGATAAGTAAGAAAATTATTTTCTGTTTCTCTTGCCTCTAATAAAATAGGTTACTAAAAAAAAACATTATTGAACAGGGCAATATTTGTAGCATCGAAATTTACGACTTGTAGCTTTGTGTATTTTTTAAAAGGAATTTGACATAAAAGTAGCATTTTTTATCAGAACAGCTTTTTTAATAATCCATTAAAAAGCTTAACTTTATTTCCTTATTCCTAAGGCAATCAAATAGTTAAGTAGTTGTCATAATATTTAAAATTAATTTCTTTAGGTCTCCAGAATACACCTTTTTCAAACCATGGTTGGGAGATGGTCTTTTAATCTCAACTGGACAAAAATGGAGAGCTCACAGAAAACTTATTGCCCCAACTTTCCACCTAAACGTTTTGAAATCCTTCATTGATCTTTTCAATAAAAACAGCAGAGAAACTGTAAAGAAACTAGAGAAAGAAATTGGTAAAGAATTTGACTGTCATGACTACATGTCCGAGGCCACTGTCGAAATATTATTAGGTAAGAATAGCCTAGGTTTAACTCTAGTATTAAAATGACAGCATATTATATGATTACAGCCTTCCCTGTACTGCCTTTAAGTTTTATGTGATTAAATTTATTATAAAAAAATTTGCAGAAAAATACTCACAAAACATTTAACAATGTATAATCAACAAAAATATTTTGCTATCAAGGAATGTTTGAACTACGACTATGTAAACTATAAGAGATACAAAAAAAATTATAAAACAAAACATAAAGCTTTCCTAATTGTATATATAAATAGTTATATAAACGTTTTTGATAAAATAAACAAGGAAGGAAATATAAACGAATATGTAATTTTGACAAAAAAAAATCAGTCTAAAATAGGAAAAAAAAATTATTAATGTGATTTTTAGGTCTTTTTATTATAAACCATTTACTTTATTCATTTAAATGTTAAATCACTTAAAATTTTTAGAAAAAAATAAAAAAAAAACAAAATGTTTCTTCGGGTATACCTGAAAAAAATCCTTAAAATGCGGTTTTCTGATTAAAACTCGAAAAATATTACATTTAGACAAAAAATTTATATTACCTAAATTAAGGGTCTTGTAAAAATACATAGTTTATGTCGTATAAAGTTTTATGTATATTTCACACTTTTTGAGATATTGAGGTTTTAAATTAAAAAAAAATGGTTAATATCTGTAATTACGCCTTTTCTCGATTTTTTGCTGTTTGACCCTCAACTTTGACTTCAGATTCGTGTTTAGCGAAAAAAATACGCCAGAAAATTTTAGTCCGACACGCAGCACACATTTGTTTTTGATTATGACCATTAACAATCTAAAAGTTTACCCCGTTCATCCCCAAAAATCAAAAATAAATCACACATTTTAAAAGATTAATAAAAAAATATCTTTTTATAAAAACTATAGAACAACTTTTTTTTGTTAGTTTTGATAAGGCAAGGATTAAGTCACCTCCTATCAAAAAAAAAGGAAATAAGGTCGTAGAAATCAAGAGAAAAAAATTTGTATTATTTTGTTTGCATAAAATACTTCTAATAACTCATCCAAGTCTTTTTAGTAGATTTTGTTTTAATCTCACCTCTCCAAAGGGGTGAGTTACCCACAAAACATTAAGAAAATTATTGTTTAATCCTCATAAATCCCCATTTATTACGAAAATACTTAGTTTTGGTCTAATTTAATGAAAAAAAAATGCGTTAATCATTTTATTCATATTTATCAATATAATTTATTTCTTCTTTGGAAATTTTTAATCCTAAATAAGGACAATTTTAAAAAATTCTAAAAACCAAAATTAATTATCAGCTTTATAACCTAACTTTGTAAGTATTGGTTGTAGAGAAAAGTTGCGGAATAAGAAAATGTTTATAACTAAATTTTCTCCATGATAGGACTGGTCGGAAATCGCAAACTGCATTACGCTTTTTCCAAAACAGCAATGCTATTTTATTTTATCATATAGAAAACTTAACTTCGAAACTTTTCTCTAACTGCAGCTATTCTTTATGACCAATACTTACCATGTTATTAGATAAAAATGTTAATTTGGTATTATATATATATATATATATATATATATATATATATATATATATATATATATATATATATATATATATATATATTATATATATATATATATATATATATATATATATATATATATATATATATATATATATATATATATATATATATATATATATATATATATATATATATATATATATATATATATATATATATATACGTGACAACGAAATCACTACCCAGCCCTTTATTTTCTTAAATGTAAACATATGGCTTTCAAATTTTAGGATGATATATTTTATCATAAGATGCCAATTTTGAATAATATAACATGTGTCTTTCACTTCCGGTTTAACCGGAAACGACATCAATTTTGATTTTTTTAATGGAACACCCTGTATATTTTTTGGAATTTGGATTCTACGGATCATATCTAATATAAAATATATATTATATCATATACCTATATCTGCTTGTTTTTGAGAAAACGGCGATTAAAGTTAGATGTCCAAACTACTGCACATTATGCAGTTTTATGGGAAAACAAATAATTGTTATAAAAATGTATTATGTTTAATTTAATTCTTCCTAAATAACTTATCTGTGGAGGTCATAATAAAACTACTTCCGGCTTTACCGGAAGTGCTGCGAATATTGACTTTTCTAATACTGTTACTTTAAAAATGTTAATGCAACACCCTGTATATTTTTTGAAATTTGGATTCTACGGGTCATTTTTGATATAAAATCTGTATTATATCCTATACCTATCTTTGTTAGTTTTTGAGAAAATGGCGATTGAATATGTCCAATCAACCGCACATTATGCAGTTATAGAGGCAAACAATTTTCTCAAAAACTAACAAAGATAGGTATAGGATATAATATAGATTTTATATTAGGAATGAACCGTAGAATCCAAATTTTAAAAAATATACAGGGTGTTGCATTAAAATTTTTGAAGTAACATTATTAGAAAAGTCAATTTTCGCAGCACTTCCGGTAAAGCCGGAAGTAGTTTTATAATGACCTTCACAGATAGGGTCTTAAGGAAGAATTAAATTAAATATAATAAATTTTTATAACATTTATTTGTGTTCCCATAAAACTGCATAATGTGCGTTCGTTTGGACATCTTCAAACGCCCTTTTCTCAAAAACAAGCAGAGATAGGTATGGGATATAATATAGATTTTATATCAGAAATGATCCGTGGAATCCAAATTCTGAAAAATATACAGGGTGTTCCATTAAAAAAATTAAAGTTGATGTCGTTTCCGGTTAAGCCGGAAGTGATAGACACATGTTATAATATCCAAAATCGGCATCTTATGATATTATATGGCATCCCAAAAGTTGAAAGCCATATGTTTTCATTCGTGAAAATAAAATTGCTAGTGATTTCGTTATCACGTATATATATATATATATATATATATATATATATATATATATATATATATATATATATATATATATATATATATATATATATATATATATATATATATATATATATATATATATATATATATATATATATATATATATATATATATATATATATATATATATATATATATATATATATATATATATATATATATATATATATATATATATATATAATATATATATATATAGTATTATTATATAAATAATAATATATATATATATTTATATATATATTTATATTATATTAATTTCATCATATGATTCAGTATATTGAATTGATATACGATATATATATAAATATATATATATATATACTAAATATAGCCTATAGTATTATATATAAATATATATATATATATAATATAATATGTATATATATATATATATATATATATAATGTATATATAATTAAGGTATTTTATATAAAATGACTAACCTATTGTATATATATAATCATACCTTTATGCTTATAGGAATTAACTAGTATAATAATATATATTTAAAATAATTAATCAATATTCCTTAAGTACATATAAATAACATATATATTATATATTAATAATATAATAATTTTTATAACATTATCCATAAACTCATAATCTACTTTGGACATCTTCAAACGCCCTTTTCTCAAAAGGAGTAGTAGGGATATAATAAGTTTATATCAAAATCCGTGGAATCAAATTCTGAAAAATATATAGGGTGTTCCATTAAAATAATGATGTCGTTTCCAAGCCGAAGTGATAACAATTATAATATCAAAATCGGCATCTTATGATATTATATGGCATCCCAAAGTTGAAGCCATATGTTTCATTCTGAATAAAGGCTGGGTATGATGTTATATATATATATATATATATATATATATATATATATATATATATATATATATATATATATATATATATATATATATATATATATATATATATATATATATATATATATATATATATATATATATATATATATATATATATATATATATATATATATATTATATATATATATATATATATATATATATATATATATATATATTATATATATATATATATATAATTTCCATAAAATCCTGACACCTTTATATATTATATCATATATAGTGTATACATATATACCAAAATAATAAATCATATATTGCACTATATATATATAATATATAATATATATTATTTGTCTAAATAGATGACGTTAAAAAAGTTAGCAGATAAAACAACGGAATTTCACGAAAAAAAAACTATTTCTGACTTATATAATGCTGGTACATTTTTTTTTTGCAAGAACCATTACGAGTCATTATAAATTTGAAATTCAAGACTCCCTTAAAAATATCCAAAAAATTGGACACATTATAACACATTTTTAATATCGTTTATTTAGAAAAAAAAAATAAAAAAAGGAAAGGCCAAGAGTATTTACAAAAAATATTTTTACTAAAATGTTCAATATTTGTATATATTGTCATTATTTCCTCTTTATTTTAGAAACTGCCATGGGTGTTAGCAAAGAGACCCAAGATCAAAGTTGCTTCGATTACGCAATGGCCGTAATGAAATTGTGTGACATCCTTCACCTTCGCCATACCAAAATTTGGTTTAGGCCCGATTTTATTTTTAATCTTACTAGCACCGCTACGTATCAGAAAAAACTTATCGGCATTATCCACAGCTTAACTAGAAAGGTAATCAAAAACAAAAAAGAAGACTTTAAAAAGGGCATCCGTGGATCTACCGCTGAAGTACCTGAGGAGCTTAGAACTCACAGATACGATCAAAACATGTCGAGTAAAAACACCGAAACTATTGAAGGAACTTCTTATGGACAATCTGCAGGACTTAAGGACGACCTTGATGTTGATGATGATGTAGGTGAAAAGAAGAGAATGGCCTTTTTGGACCTGATGATCGAGGCTTCTCAAAACGGTGTCGTTATTAACGATGAGGAAATTAAAGAACAAGTTGATACCATTATGTTCGAGGGTCACGACACAACTGCAGCCGGTTCCAGCTTCTTCTTGTGCCAAATGGCAGCGCACCCAGAAATCCAAGAAAAAGTTATTCAAGAGTTAGATGAAATCTTTCAGGGATCCGACAGACCAGCAACGTTTAGTGATACATTGGAAATGAAGTATCTTGAACGATGTCTCTTGGAAACTCTTAGAATGTTTCCTCCAGTGCCAATTATTGCACGTCAACTTAAGCAGGACGTCAGTTAGGTAAGTTTTAATTAGATTGCTTGCTTAATGGTAAATATTAAATTTGGGTTTTTCTAAAATTTTTATTAAAAATATAGCGCCTGTGAAAAATTATTTTAAATAAGTTTGCTAAAAAACTTGGTTTTAATTATACATCTAAAAATTAGGTGCGTTTGCTTTCTATTGGCTATTTTTAAAGAAATTGAATACAAGTTAATGTTCAACAATTAGGTATTAAATTACTTACTAGAAGTCCCAAAAGCATCAACAGGGTTAGTAAGTGAACAATATTTTCATTTTACACAAAAGACAAGTAATAAATGGTTACAACCGAACCGAATAGTTATTACTTTGATAATGGTTTTTACTGAACCAGGTTTCAACGAAATCACTACTGAGCCTTTTATTTTCTCTCAGTTAAATAATTACTCTTTCAAATTTTAGGATGATAAATTGTGTCTTCAGATAACGATTTTGAATGTAATAACAGCTGCTTATTACTTAAGGTTCAAGAGAAAGGGGCGTAAATTTTGATATTGATTTTTTATGATTTAAATTCTACAAGATATTCCTAAAATAGAACATGTGTTATATCCTGCACCTATTTTTGTGGGTTATCGATGAAGGTCCCCTTGGACAAAAAAGAAGAGTTTAATTAAACATATTAAATTTTTATAAACCAATGAAGATAGGTATAGAATATAATAGAGGTTTTATATTAGAAATGAACTGTAAAATTCAAATCTAAAAACATTTTTTAAATTGAATATCCTGTATTATATTTAAAATATTAAAATTCACGCTACTTCCGGGAAGCTGGAAGTGAACGGCAGCTATTCTTATACCTAAAAGCATCATCTGATGTCACAGTATACTATTCTATAATTTAAAAGCTAGAAGAAAATAAAAGGGTCGGTAGTGATTTCGTTGTCACACTGAGTAAAACATATTGTAACGCCTGGTTGGTTGATTTAGGCGGGGTTTGTCGCGTCCCATATTTGCAATGCAGCCTATTGGCTTATTGTGATCTCCTTTCCTGGTATGAAAGTCCTCTTCCATTAAATAGGTCTAGTAGATATCTGCTAAGATGTTTACGCGGAAGAGAGTTTCCGCTCTATATATTTCCAAACAGTATGTGTCTTTTGTATGTCAGTGCAAATGTATATTGTGTGTGTGTCACTGTTTCCTACTCTTTCCTGCAATGCTTTCATGTTGTGGGGACGTTGTGTAGCCCATTTCCTGCAGGTGTTTCCTTAGATAACAGTGACCTGTCAGAAGTTCTACACTTGTTTTATTTAAGTGCGCCCCAGAAGGAAGACCTCAGCTGTTAGTTTCGTAGAAGGATCGCCTAGCGTTGCCTTTATGTGTCTTTGACTAAGTGATGTATGCCAACGATCTAAATGTTGTTTTTAGAAACATTTGTCTATTGTTGTTCACATCGCTTCTTTTGATATTTCGAGGACTGGCTCTGGGCCGTTAAAGTTTGTAGATGAACCGGCTTTGGCTAATTCATCTGCTTTTTTATAAATTATATAATTGATACGTATTGACAAGAATAATACTAAAAAGTACATCAGTTTGACTTTGACATATTAAGTCGGCAATTACTGCTTAATTCATTGCTTGTTTAAACTATTGCAAACTTTTTAATAAGGGTACTTTAACCTATTCTGTTAGCAAATCGATTACAAGACATATGGGTATTTACGCAAGACTGGGTTCACAAGCATAGAATAACATACCAAAACTAGTGTACCATCGTGCCGATAAAAGTCCAGGACAGCAAAATTTCCTTTTATTTTCTAGACCAGCGTCTCTTGACCTTTAAGCATGCCCAAAGTTGGTGAATTCGTAATAAGGATAAGAATTTTGTTGAGGACAATAACCTTTGGCTAAGACCTGAACTTCTGATGATATCAAAATCCACTGTCTTGGTTGGATTCCAACTTACAATGAAGACTCCAGTAATTATTCCAGGATCCAAGATCTCTTTGATTACTTTGAAAAGCTGCTTAAAAACTTTACTGTCAGGGAAAAAAGAGCGATTTTTGAACCTAACTGTAACTCGGAATTAAAGCAAACCTTTCAAAAATGACCCTCTTGGACTTAAAGGGGGTTCAAAGGCGTGCAGACTGTTCAGAATTATATAGAAAAAAAGTTAAATTTTTAAGTTGTGTATATAAAGAATAATTATCGGAATAGACTGGAAGATGACCTCAGTTTGAGGACAGGCAACATCAAACTAGTTATTGCCATGTTGGCTTCTGATCGCCCAGATTAGCCTGTTCATTAACATTTTTCATTTTTTAATTTTTTAGTATGTGGTGTTAGGCTTTTTATGTTTAATAATGTAAATTAAAATTAAAACGGCAAATAATTTACTAAAATAAAAATTTTATAAATTAAAAAGCTATTTAAATTTCATATGGTATGACATTAATATGACATTCCCACCAGAACCACCAGAAATTGATACACGTAAGATTTATGTCTTGCCAAGTGGTACGCCTAGAAAAAAGGTTGGGAAAAGCTAACCTAGACTATTATATTTTGTTTCGATAACCAAAATTATAAAAAAGTAGTTTTGAATTCTCCGGTAAAAGCAAGGTTAACATATAGGTTAACAAAATAATCTCCCAAATATGCTAATCCTACTATATATAACATTCCACATTTTGGTTATTCGATAGAAATGTAACTTATCCTTATAATATTCGTGACACAAACTAAGAATGACAACTTACCGATTTAAAGAAGAAAAAGTCTGCCACCTATGTTCAGCATTGGTCACTATTTTACCATAAATTCTTGAACTGATTATTAAATTGCGACATAATTGCCTATTTGTCCAACAACTTTAAATATTAATAAAATATTGTTAAGCTAACTCTATGATTTATTTCCTTAGCTTCAAACCCTGACCATGTTCTCCCTGCTGGAGCCACCATTGTGATAGGAACCTTTAAAGTTCATCGTAATGAAGATATTTACCCCAATCCTCATGTTTTCGATCCAGACAACTTCTTACCAGAAAGAGCAGCCAACAGACATTACTATGCCTTCATTCCATTTAGTGCTGGTCCTAGAAGTTGCGTAGGTAAGATAAAATAGAAAAAGGACTGCGGTTTTTTCTTATCTTTTATGAATACCGCCCTACTAAAAACAAACTTTTGTGTATTTAAAAAAATATATATTTATCATGATTTTTTGGCTAAAAATTTCCTAACATATTAAGCTTTTCTTAATTGAAAAATGGAATTTTGAAATAAAAAAAGTATACAAAATAATAATTTACTTACGTACCAAATAAGTGGACGATTTTTTATATAGGCTAGTTATTATTATTTTGTTGTTTATGTTATCGAATTGCAAAGAAGTGATTATAATATTACAATCTTTATCTACTGAAAACGTGGTATGGAAAAAAATTGTGTCTGGATATATCTTGACATAACCTTGAATAGAGAAATCTAAAATTCAGTTATTTTCGGGCCTTTTTAAAAGTATTCGGAATATTTACAATTTTTAGGCACTGACTTTCAAAACATGTAATTATCTCTCATATGTTTAACTAATTTTGTAACTCTTACATTTTTCAAGCTTTCAATACTTACTAGCGAATATACAGGGTGTTACAGAATGTCGTGAGGAAAATTTAGGGGCAGATTATACATCTAAAAATATGAAAAAAAGTTCCTATGAACATGGGTCCGGAAATGCTTTTGTTTTTAGGATACAGAGTGATTAAAGTTTTTTGTCTTTTATAGTTTATTTCACATTTCTCGAAAACTCGTGGAGATCAGTAACACTAAAATCTTGGACTTCCATTGTCTTTATTTGTTAACTGATACACAACGTTTCGGTTAGTGATGTATCTCCAACCGTTTTCAAGTGATAACTAAAACTATTCTTAAAAGCTACGACCTTATATACTATCCGTTGTTCACCGAAGCTTGACCGACTTGTCACGGTTCAGCAACGGCAGCCAGATATTCGGAATGTCTACACTAGGTTTGCTAAATACATTTTGATTTTTTGCAATTATTACTAACTCGTGGAGATATTAAGATGAGTTTTTGTACACGCGAATGTATAAATAAAGGTGACATTCACATGTACAAAATTGTTTTCTAAGGCACTTAGATCAGTGGTGTTCGTGCTAGTAAATACTTATTTTTAGCTAAAAAAACTGTACGCCACTGGTTTTTCCAAAAATTAGTCTTGCTCTCTTAAAGCCAGTTTAATTATGCTTAAAAAGTACTCCTTGGACTTTTTTGTTCTGACTTACCGTTTTCGAAATAAAATTAAAAGTACACTTAGCTGTTTCATGTTTAATTTATAATTTTATTATTTTATTTGTACTAATTGTTCAGGAATAATTTATTCAATTTTAACTTTAGATTAAATGCTATAAATGGCTTCCCTCTACGTTAATGCATGCTGTAAATCGCATTCAAATATTTCTTCTGCCCCTTCGAAATATTTGAGGTCTCCGGCGGAAACAGCTTATACGGATACGGATTAATAAATTAATTTTTATTTCGAAAACGGTAAGTCAGGACGATAAATTCCAGAAGGTACTTTTAGCCGAATTAAACTGGCTTTAAAAATAATCTAATTTTTGGAAAACTAGTGGCGTAAGTTTTCTTCGCTAAAAATAAGAACTTACGGCATGAACGCCACGAGAATCCCTTAGAAAATAATTGTGTACATGTAAATGTGCCTATAATAATACATTTGCGTGTAGCAAAACTTATCTCAATATTTCACGGATTTTCGAGAAATGTGAAATAAACTTTAAAAGGCGAAAAACTTTAAACACCCCGTATCACAAAAACAAAGCATTTTCGGACCCATGTTTATATGAACTTTTTTTCATATTTTTACATGTAGAATCTGCCCCTAAATTTTCCTCACAACATTCTGTAACACCCTGTATAGTACGTTGTATGTCTTTTAATTAGTTTTCATTAGTTTCCTATAGAGAACAACTTCTTGTAAACCTGATAAACCATTTGACAATATTAAAAAAATGATTAAACATCGATAGCTTGCTTTATTTGAATTATCTTAAACATGCAATTTTTATAGATATACTGATCACCATTTTGTTTTTCAGGACGTAAATATGCCATGTTAAAACTGAAGATCCTTTTATCCACGATCATGCGTAACTTTAGAATTAAATCCAACATAAAAGAAGAAGATTATAAGCTGCAGGGTGACATCATCCTTAAGAGAGCAGACGGATTCAAAGTTATGGTGGAACGAAGAAAACCAAATGTTACTCCAAAGGCATAATTTATTTGTATTACAGAAGTAGAGTTTGTTTGTTACCTTAAGATTGTGTAATGCAATTTGTGAGCGTAAAAGTGAATGTTTGTGTGTTTGGAGTGGCGGCTCGTGTCGAAACCTTAGGGGCTTCACAATTTATAGTCATATTTTAAGTAAAACAATTGTCTAGTTAAAAAGTCCATTCCCCCTTTTTTAATTTCTACAAAATTTAGTTATAACTCAATAAGTAAAATTGGGAATTCTTTCAATAATTTTCTTTTCTATTGACGACATAGCCGCAAACAACATGCAAGGAAGAAAAAACAGCTTATTTATCATTTTACAAGCGTACTATCAATTATATTTTCTATACAATTCAATTTCAAATTGTCTTTTAAACCTAATTTTCCAAAAGACATAATAAATTAACTATATATATTTTTTAATTTTGGAAGCGAGAAAAATCAACCAAAGCATTCATTTTTCGATATTTTTATTCTAATAGAAAATACAACAATCACACCAATTAATATCAAATGTAACGAATTTCCGCTAAACTAGACATATTTTTAAATCAGTTTTGGCATATCAAAGTTGTGCCTTTAGCAATAGAAAAAGAACGATTATTAGGCGCTGTTAGTCAAAAAGAGATGGATATAGTAAAACACCATGTTATTAAAGTGCACAACGAAGTAAAATCAGTTGGCGGCACTGACATTACTATATGTGCTATCTACTGTTATTAGAGAGCTTTAAAACTCGCTTTAGCGAGTCAGTAAATATTTAAAGAGTTTTAAATAAATTGTTTTATAAATTAATATTATTATAATAAAATTAATTATTAAGTAGATAAGTACGTGTGTCATCTCAATAAAGTTATGTGTGTTGTTGTGTGAGCACGTGCTCCTGTGCTCTTAAGTAGGAGCCGCCACTGTGTGTTTGTGAAATTAATTTAAAAACTATTATTTAAGTGTCTGAATGAAACCAGTCATTAGTGATAAAATGTTCTGGATATATTAATAAATGTAGGTTAAACATTTGTAATATATTTGTTAAAAATCAAACTACTTGCATTTTATATTATGTCTACTTATTGCAATATTCGTTCCCTATAAACAGCGTTTGTCGATTTTCTAAAGGTACTGATGTGATGGCCCACTAATGTCAGCGTCTTTTAATTGACTGTGTCTATCACCATTCGTTGGCCCGATATTAATCCTCAGTTAATAGTTCGACAGAAAAAGACATAATGATATATCCACAGTGGCCTAATAATTTAACTGACAATGAGTTACAAATTAAATGTTATTAATTAAGCATTGGCCCACTGCATTTATTCGTTACTCAGCGTACGTTAGATCGTGTTTGTTTGCCCTTTGCCTAACCACCGACAACTTAAAGTGAAGCGTGCCATCATAACCTAACTTTTTCCGAAGCTTGGTAATTTTTGTAAATGAGGCAGTTCCTGTTTGACCTCCGATCAGTGAAGTGCTCGCGATAAAAAACTACATAGTTTTTTCCGGGAAGGCGGCTGAAGGTGCTGTATCAACAGCTTTTGCCATCGGGGATCAAGGAGAAACTCAAGCCAAACGATGGAGTCCTTCTTCTGGGGTTAAGCGCTGTGAACGAAGATTCCTATACCTGTTCCTTTTTGAGGGCCCCACGCACAAGGGATTTTCCTAATGGCGGAAGATGCGCGCTCAGCAGGGAGGGGCAGTACTGACAGAAAACGGTTATGCGTGATACCAGAAGCAGTCCTTGGTCGGACGGGCCATTGTTTGTGCCCTGCATTGATAATTTTTTTTGCTAAGAATTGAAGTTTTGGAACAGTTCGGAATTTCTGGGGGTTACAGAGCCCGACTATCCAGAAGTTCCACCTACAAAGCTCGGGAAAGCTCACCTTGACAACAACGTGTGTCTGGAACGGGAAAAACTGCCTTGCAGCAGCGCCATAAACAGAGCAGTATCCAGTATTTTGTAAATGATTAGGGATGACGTGATCGAAAAGTTTGTACCGTTATTCGGCAGTTTTTGTATTTTTTTGGTGTTTTGGAAAATGAAAAGTATTTTATGGAGATATTTTATAGTTTTAGAATCTTTGTTATTATTATATTTCGTATTATTATGGGCTGTTATGTTAATTCTGACTTTGTTTCGTATTTTTGTAGTTAGACTATCTTATGACATTTTAAATTCATCTGCAAACCACATTGTTTTAAGTGCCTCGTCTGTCTTGCTGTGCTCAAGGCAATATATTATAGTTTTTTATGTATTTATATATGTTTTTTTTTAATAAAAATCAAAATTTTTACATTTTTATTTCATTTGGTTTTCCAGTGGTGTTCCAACAGTAAGCCTAAATGAAACACGGTAAATATTAGTTACTATTTAGCTAATATCCCAATGATTTTCCAACAGTGGCCCTAAATGAAATATCGGTAAATATGAGTTACTATATCGTTAACACCCCAATGGTTTTTTAACAGTGGGCCTCCATAAATATATCATAGGGCCAATATGTAGAAGTATTGGCAAACTGACTGATAAGTGTCGATGGGTCGGTGTGCCAAACGCAATAAGGGCCGATGTTGGCACCAATATATATTGTGTCAATGGGCAGTTGAATAATTAAATGAAAAAGTATATTGGCCATTGATTTTCCATTAATCAATGTTTATAGGGTTGCTATATTAAAAAAAGATGTACCGAAAAGTGTATACCATCAAATTTAAGAGAGAAGAGTATGTTTCTTCTATATCTTATCTTAATACAAGTTTCGTATTAACTTTAAAATCAAGGTTTTATTTGCGGGCAAATTAAGGGTGCGGTATCAGATTGCTGAGAAATGCAGGCAAAAAATAATTTTCTAGGTATAAAAAGGTATTTAAAATATTTATTTTATATGTCAGATCTTGGCTTGTCGCTTTTGGAAAAAATAATCTGGACATTGATTTCAATTCAGATATAGGGTCTAGACTTTTGGGAGCATAACGAGTGCTTAATCAAGAGTCAAAACAATAAATAATACATTTTAAAAGCCTAAGTACCAACGTTCTGTCTTAAGTAAAGTAAGAGGTAGTTGATTCTCTCAATACTTAAAGATTTGCAGTTACAGGAAAAAACCAGAGTCCCTACAGACAGTACGTTCCACAGCCTATAGTTATCTAAACTTTAAGTAATATTATAAACCAAGTAATACACATGTTTTTACAAATTTAACATAAATTAAAATATACAAGGTGTCCGCCAGGAAGGTTTTGCCGCCATTTTGTAAACATTAGTCTTGACAGTTCATATTTGGCGGTCGTGAAGTAGACACGTGGCCATTGTGGAAAAATATTCGATAAACCAACGTGTTTTAATGGTTAAAACATTTTATCAAAATCAATCATCGATTACTGTGACGATGAGAAAGTTACGTGAAATTTTTGGGGAAAACAACGTGCCAACAAAACGCACTATTTATCGTGTAGTAAATGCTTTCGAAGAAAGAGGGTCTGAAGGTGATAGGCCCAAGCATGGACCACAACATACTGCAAGATCGACTGAAAACAGTATATAAATCAAGAAAGTGTTCAAAACAATCCATCAACCTCAATTCGACGCCGTGCTCAGGAGCTTGGTCTTCAAAGAACAACTTTGTCCACAATTGTGCACAAGAATTTGCATTTGTTTTTATATAAGATTCAGTTGACACAAGAGCTTCTTCCACAAGACCATTTACGCCGCCGTACATATGCCAATAGGATGTTACAGTTCGCCCATGACATCCCCGATTTTCATAAAAAAAAATCATAATGAGTGACGAGGCACATTTCCATTTAAATGGATATGCGAATAAACAGAATAGTCGGTTCTGGACAATGGAAAACCATCAAATTATTCATCAGTGACTTTTGCATCCATTAAAAGTGACAGTCTGGTGTGCAATTTGGTCAGGAGGAATAATTCGACCTTACTTCTTTGAAAATGAAAACGAGGTAACGGTAACTGTTAATGGGGAGCAATATCGTGATATGATTAAAAACTTTTTAACGCCACAACTGCATGCTTTGGGCTTGATTAACATGTTGTATCAACAAGACGGTGCCCCATCGCATACAGCCAGGATTACAATGGAATTACTGCGAGACCTCTTTCCACAACAAGTTATTTCAAGAAATGGTGATGTTGATTGGCCTCCACGGTCGCCTAATTTGACTGTCCGGACTTCTTTTTGTGGGGATATCTCAAAAGCAAGGTTTATTCAAACAAACCAGAAACGCTTGAGCAACTGAAACAAAATATTCGTGATGAAATTAATGAAATACCGCGTGAAATGTGTGAGAATGTAATAAAAAATATGCTCAAAAGGACTCGCATTTGTGAGGCTAACAGAGGCGGACATTTATCTGATATTGTATTCCATACATACTTGCCGACATTAAATAAAAATTATTAATATAAGATCATCTCTTTCATTTAATCAAAATTATAAGCAAACAAAATAGCATACCTTCCGGCGGACACCCTGTAGTTGCGCTATGTTTATTTCAGTAAAGTAGTTATTCATAAGGAATTTTTGAGTATTTACCTAAAGATGACTGAAGATAGTAACCAATTGAAACACGTGGTGTTTTTAAATAAATGCAGACATTGCAATTCCAAGAAATATCTTTTATTCGAGAAATTTTTGCTTTTAGGGATAAAATATTTTAACACTGGATTAGTTGTGTTCAGGTCACCCAAAAGCTAAGTTTTTTATTTGATTACAAGCATAAATGAGTGAATTTTATTTTTATTACTTAATAATTTAGAAATTTTTTATAAATTATTATACTGTATTTTAGTTTTGTTTAGTTTTAGTTCAAATAATAATTTGTCTATAATAAACTTTAATTCACTTTCTGTAATATTTTTCTCCCTTATAGCACTCGAAGAATATACAGGATGATTTAAAAAACATGTGCCATCACATAATGGGAGACTTCTTGGCCAAAAATAAGATAAAAATATTATATAAATATAGCTTCCCCATTTTTAGGATACGGGGTGTAAAAGAAAAACTTTCGGAGGTAGGCTTTTCCTTTTATTTTCAAATTGGGTTTTTCAATTTAAATGAAACTTAGCACAATTCGAATATTGACTGAAATACACCCTTTGGTAACAAACCTTGGTAATGGCTATGGATCAGTATGTCACGGTTAGTTTTTATTCCTAGGTTTGTTTTTAATAATTTAGTTTGTTTACCTTAATGCAGGTCGGTTTTCATTTTTTTTTGCAGTTTATTTTTGGCAAAAGGCTCCAAATTTGATTGTAATTGCTGGGTTACTTCTGTTTTTCTATCGCCTTTGGTATCCTACCTTATGCTTTACGTTGCTTTTTCCCCTCGCAATATAGTGTACTAAAAAATTAACATAAGATACCTCGAGTCGATAACTGGCCTTAATTTTGTTCGATGCAACATTAATTTTGAGGTACATCCATCACTATTGACTGAACCAAGCTTATTAAGTAGGTTAGATTCACTTTGTACAAATCAATATTTTCTATTTTAAGTAGGGACTTACCTTTAAAACGTTGGTATTTTCGATAAACCATGTCAGGTGTTCGTGACCAAATTATGTTTCTCTAGGTATTCAGTATGGTTTTTTCCCCTATATACAATCCTCGACAGCTTGTAGGTTTGTCTAGAAATTATTGGCTATGTAGGTAGGCTTGTTTACATTACCTTCCGTATTTACCTTAGTTTGTTTGGTAATTGTCTCGAAAGTTGCCTCCTCTCCGATTTTGACCAAATTTGGTATACGGGGGTTTTTTGGGGCGCTGATTACGAATCTGAAAAAATATTTTTTCGGCAACGTTTCGTTTTCGAGATATTCATCATCAAAGTTGAAATCAAACTAACCTTATTTCACTATATTTCTTCTTTTTGTACACAATTCTTGATTTTTATATAAAGTGGAACACAATATTTTATAAACACCCTTTAAAACCTTATATTTTTATTTATTTTACATCTTTTTTCCATTAAATTGCGAAGCTTCACTTTCAAGTGGGGCGGCCATGATTCCCTAGTGTATACATGGTTGCGGCCACGATACGACGTGTGAATGTGGAGGTTTGCAATTAACTGGAAAAAAGGTGTAAAATAGATATAAAACAAGTTTTTAAAAGGTGTTTTTAAAATATTATGTGCCAATTTAGTGTAAAAATCAAGAATTTTGTACAAAAAGAAGGAGGGATAGTGTAAATAAGGTTAGTTTGAGTTTCAACTTTGATGATGAATATCTCGAAAACGAAACGTTGCCGAAAAAATATTTTTCGGCAACTCTGATTCGTAATCAGAGCCCCAAAAAACCCCCGTATACCAAATTTGGTCAAAATCGGAGAGGAGGCAACTTTCGAGACAATTACCAATTGTTTACTTTATTTTTCCATTCCCAACAGTTGTCGTAGGGGTCACAAGGGCCAGAGCAGTTTCGTTTGCCTCCAGAGTCTCTTTTGTACAGGTTCGGAGTATTTTATCCTCTTTGCATTAAAATTGTAAACATTTGTCATTATTCTGAATTGTTTTATAATTTTGTTTGAATATATTTTTGACGAGACAGATGACAGTTCGAGGGAATGTTATTTGTGAAGCGTGGGTAGGCAACTCAAAATGTTGTAACGATGTTGCCAATTTGGGGGCGAGAAAATTCCTAGAATTAGCAGCGATGTGCGTGCGCCCACTGGTACTTTTTGAGAAGGACAAAGGGCCATCGGCCATGTTTTACCATTGGCACTTTCAGGTCAATCTTCAAGCCGAGAACTAGGAAAATTTGCAGCTACTGGTATTCAAGCCATCTTTGTAGGATTTGAGCTGCAAATTTCCAAACAATCTTTCCCGATTCAACTTACCTTTAGTTTTGTGTTTATTTTGGTTGTTTTGCGTTGCCTTTTTGGCTGTTTTCGGGAAAGAAAGCTGCACTGCAGGACTTGTAGTTCGACGCCGCAGGGATCACGTGTTTGTTGAAAATACCCCTTTACACCTTGGGGTTCTTCGGACGGGCCATTCTTCTTCTGATGGGCCATTAATTTCTGAAACAGTTTTCGTTTTGGTTTGGAGGGGCCATCAATTTGGTAGAAGTTTTCTTGGGACGGGTCAGAGATAGTGACCATTTAACTGGTTAATGTGTTGTTTGTAATTTTGGACACCATCACTCTTCACGGTGGCTGGCACACCTGCCATCACTTGAATTCGACAAAACAGGCAACATTAAAATTAACCCACTAACAATTTTTTTTATAACTTTTCAAGTAACAATTTAGGACTCTACCTTTTAAATTTTTACCACATTGTTATAAATTATTTGCGGCCTTTTCTTTTATTTTAATTGTAATATATTTTTTTTTTTTGGTAAATCTTTATATTCTTATTGGTTTTCAAATGGTGCACCTGGTCATTAAATTATTGTTAATTAAATAATTCTAAGCGGTATTTATATATATTTTCATATTTTATATTTTTTTCAATTGTAGACTTATATTTATAATATTTATTCTTTTCATCTCAGTATAGAAAATTTAACAGTTATTAACTCATCTCATTCACCATTTTATTTCGATTATATATTTTTTTTTATAAACTTTTAAATTATAAATTTAAATTTTGTACATTTCATAACCCAGCGCATTCACCATTTTATTTTGATTATTATTTTTTTTTGTGTAAACTTTTAAATCTCGTATTTGTTTTAAATATAGTGTTTTATTTGGCTCGCCTAGTGTCTCCTTTTTCTAATGTTAATATTGTTTATTAAAAGTTTTCTTTTCTTTGAGTGGTAGTAAAGTTGAACGAGAGTTCCCAATTAAATCTTGGAAGGTCTCTGCTAGGCCAGGCACCAAAAGCAGTGGCGCCCAGTTTAGACCCCCAACTCTCCGGCAAATGAGTTGGCATTTTTGCACCCTTCTGCTATTTACCTTCAGCTTTACTGTACCTTTTTCTATTTAAATTATTAATTTTAATTTTAAAAAATATAATATATAATATATAAAATTTTATATATATATATATTTATATATATATATATATATATATATATATATATATATATATATATATATATATATATATATATATATATATATATATATATATATATATATATATATATATATATATATTTATATATATATATATATATATATATATATATATATGCAATATAAATATATAATATATTATATATATATATATTATAATAAATAAAAAAAAAAAATAAAACATAATTATGTAGCTAAATATTTATTTTATGGTATAATTTTATAACTTTATAATTTATATATATTTTATTTATATATTATTATATTATATATTTATAATTATTTTAAAAATAAATAGTTGATCTATTTTTTATGCCGTATACACGTGGCTAAGCTTGACAATGGGGCCCCAAAAAGGAAAGTGATGCTCTACCGAAAAAACAATTGCGGCTAGCAAGATACGTCAAGTATCTGTTGATGGGGTGCCTTTAGCAGAGAGGGTTGTTAACATTGGTGTGTTCTCAATTTGTTTTGACGGTCCTGATCTTATGATTTAATTAATGATTCTCTTAATAAGAGTAAGGCACGAATATACCTTTTTGCTGTACACATACCTATCCATTGAGAAATGACATTGTTTGTCGAGGAGGCAGCTGATGCTTTCAGCGAGGGCAAAGGAGTGGTTAAAGTAATAAACTAAATGAAGATACGACACAAAAAATTGTATTCCTCCCTTTTTTTTTAAGGGAGACTAAGTAGTTGGGTAATTAACCCCAACAGGGGTGTTAAAGTTCCTTGTGAGTTTTTTATCTTTTGGATTCCACGCTTAACTGGAATGTTCATACCGAGAGGATGTCTAGAAGGCTGCGGTGCTGCGTCTTTCTGTAGCTGCTTGGCTGGATGTGTGGGAGGTGAGACTTGAGGTCTGCCTATTATGCTCTGTTTCATTCCGTTATGTCCTAACATAGTGGCGTCTATCTTCCGACTGCAAAGGAGAGCTGTGAGGGTAATTTCGGGGATCGGGTATAGGGCTGACTGCAGGCCTGCCTTCAAGGAGCTTGCAATTCTAACTCTTCCCTCTGTCTATATTTTAGAAAGTTTAACATATATTAAAAAACGAGAACATCTATTTATATCCCATAATAACACACACACATATAAAACCAGACATGGCAGTAATTTAGTACTGCCATGCTGTCGTGTAGGTAAGAGCCAAAGGAGGCCAGAATTTGCTGCAGCGAAACTGTTCAATAGGGTCCCATTGGAAATGAAAAAATTGCCAGTAAAAAAATTCAAGAAAAAAATTAAACTAGTGCTATGTAAATGCGCATTGTATAGTGTTCAAGAATTTTTTAAGTGTAATAGTAGCGTATTTGTCTTGTAAGTTTAAATTTAGCTGTGATGATAAATGTTTCTATAAGCGTAATTAGCCATGATTTTAAAATGTATTGTTGTTTAAATTTAATTTTAGAGACTGTAATTACCTAGACTAGGTGTCACCTTATGACCTGTGCAAATACAAATTGTATATTGGCATTAATAAATTACCTTATCTTATCTTATCTTATCAATCTTAATCCATTCCTAGATGCTGATGGGATTCTTCGTGGCGGGGGAAGGCTGCAGAAATCGCATCTGTCATTTAACTCCAAACACCCTGCGATTTTGCATTCTCATAGTCACCTTAGCAAATTGGTTATTAATGATGCTCATTTAAAAACCCTACACGGCGGAAACCAGCTAACATTAGCATACATTCGGCAAATGTACTGGATCGTCAATGGGAAAAGAACAGTCAAAACTAACATTGGAAAATGCATAAAGTGTATTTGATTCAAGGCCCAGACAGCAGAGCAATTAATGGGACAAATTCCGACAGCACGAGTTACACCATCACAACCATTTTCCCACTCTGGAGTTGACTACGCTGGACCAATACAAATTGAGACAGAGATGAGAAATCATCGAGACAGTCAAAAAGGCATAGGCGTAAAAGTAGATCGAGAAGTCCTAAACAAAGAAGAAGGAGGCCAAGTACTCCAAGTGATCGCAGTCCTAATGGGAGTTCGTAGAAAAAATATCACGGTAAAGTATCGGCAGAAAAAACAATACATTTAAAATATTTAGTTGCTCAGTGGTTGGCAAAACCAGTTTGACATAAAATGTCACTAGATTTCTTCAAAATTGCTCCAATAAATTAGAACAAACTTTAGCTACAATTTATTGGCTAATAAATTGGAAAATAACATGCCTTGTAAAGCCGTCATAAGATTGTTTTTTGACAAAAGTTCATTGGGCTTTGGTCTCCCTTTCTTAGAAAAAAAAACTCAAAAGAGATACCTGATTCGTTTGTTTTGTACTTTTTAAAAGCGACACTTCTTTCTGTATTATAACAATTGCGCAACGCGAAGAGACAAAATAGACTAGACTAGCTTGGTTTGGTGGGCGCCGCAAAAGCGAGGGAGGCGGCTGCAGTGCCCATTCCCCTGCTCCACGCACTGCGGTGGACTAAGCAACTATCGTTTTCTACAATCGGCGCGGTGCATGTAATTTTTTTCTGTTGGACAAGTAAGATGGATATGAATTGGGGGGTCCGGACCCCAACCCCCCTTATATACGTCCGTGTGCCGTATTTATCTTTGATTATTTACCTTTGCGTTTTCACTTTGATATTACTTTATTGGTTTTTTTCTGCCGCTTTTATTTAGAGTGTTTACCTTGCAATTTAATTTGATTATTTTTGAATTACCTTGTTTATATGATCATTTCTTTTGATATTTCGTTTAACATTTTTGAAATATTGCTCTGATTATCCCCTTTTATTTACTTTAACTTTTAAAGTGTTTATTTAAAGTTTATTTGATCTCTTTATTGTCCTATATTTTTTTTTTATTGAGTTACCTCGCTAAAGAAAAAAATGGTTTATACGATGAAGATTAATTACCTTGAAAAGGACATGCTTTTGTATGAACTTAAAATTCGTGGAATACCTGCAGAAGATTCCCAAACCGTGGACAGCTTGAGGGCTTCACTGCGCCCCCTAATTAACTTGGAAAAGAAGAAGAAAACCCTGAGTTATCCTCCATATAACTTCAAATTTGATGACGAGGTGAGGTATGTTCAAGACACCTTAAAAAAGACCGTATCGTCACTAAATCTGTTTCTGGCGCTAGTGCCAAAAATAAATTTGACAGGTCGCAATCGCGCCTGGTACACCTGTTAAATAGGATTGATCGTATCCCCTTAACTGGATTAACACCTGAAAAGGTTGATGCGAGGGCGAAGTTATTAGTAGAAATTCTCACCGCCCTGGATCAATTGGAAAATGTTTCCAGACAAGATCCGAACTTAAGCCAATTGTTAGACGCAGCGCGATCAGAGGATTCGGATTCTGACGCTTCTTCAGTTATAAGTAGACATACTAACAGAGCATCTGTTTCTACTCCCCACACAGTACCGGTTTCGTATGTTAAATCGGCACGAATCGACAAATGGAATGTTAAATTTACTGGAGACCCAAAGAGCATGTCGGTGCACAGTTTTCTGGAACGAGTTACAGAATTAAGGATAGCTCGCAATGTATCAGAACGCGAACTGTATGATTCAGCTATAGACCTATTTGCCGGAAAGGCGCTGAACTGGTATCGTTCTAACCGTGCTCGATTTTCGGACTGGCAAGGTCTCTCAGAACTTCTTTGTGCGCATTTTGAGCCACCAGATTATCGTGCTAGATTGTTTAAGGAAATCTTAGAGCGAACTCAAGATCCTTCTGAAAGTATAGTGGAGTACTTGTCTAGTATGCACGCTTTATGTCGTCGCTATGGGTCGTTGTCGCCGTAAGTCATTTTGGATATCATTTCAAGGAACTTAGCTCCGTTTTACACTACGCAGTTACCCGTGGTTAATTCTATTGAGGAATTGGAGAAAGAATGCTTAAAACTTGAGGCCAAGAAGTACCGAGCCGACAATTATGTACCTCCATCTAGGAAACGACACGGATTTGTGGAGCCGGATTTTGCTTTTGTTTCCGATCTAGCAGATGCACTTCCAGAAAGCTCATCCTCTGGAAATATCGAGGAGATAAGACATACCACCCCTCCTGGTAGAAGCCAACCACAAGTTACCTGTTGGAATTGTCAAAAAAGAGGTCATTATAACCGTGATTGTACCAGCCCCCGAAAAACTCATTGTTTTCGTTGTGGAACACCGAACGTTACCGTTAGAAATTGTCCTAAATGCAGAGTTCGGAAACGCGCATCGGGAGAGTCAATAGATAGTCGTGAGAATCTCCCAATACTCTTCTGTCGATAAAACTCAAGTTTTCCGGCAAAAATGCTATTAGATTTTATTATAGGTCATGCGCACGGTGATCAACGACCGTATTTAGAGGTAACAGTTTCTGGTACTCCCATTCTAGGTTTATTAGATTCAGGAGCCACTCGAACCATTGTTGGTCTACCTGGATACGAGTTATTGCAGCGTTTAGGTTTGCGACTTTTAGGTACCAAAACAACATGTACAGTAGCTAATGGACAGAGCTGTTCCAGTATAGGTTATTTGCAAGTTCCTTTCTGTTCCTTATTTGGCTCGCCTAGTGTCTCCTTTTTCTAATGTTAATATTGTTTATTAAAATTTTTCTTGTCTTTGAGTGGTAGTAAAGTTGAACGAGAGTTCCCAATTAAATCTTGGAAGGTCTCTGCTAGGCCAGGCACCAAATGCAGTGGCGCCCAGTTTAACCCCCCCTACTCTCCGGCAAATCAGTTAGGGCATTTTTGCACGCTCTCTCTGCTACTCACCTTTAGCTTTACTGTACCTTTACTATTTAATTATTATTAATTTTATTAAAAAAAAAAAAAGAATATTTTTTTAAAGGCTGCCAACGGCCAAATAAAAGTTGAAAGAGTGTTTTTAGGCCAAAACACTTGGGCTAAAGCAATAGCGTGACAAGTAGTGTAGCTTTTGGAAATTTTTTTCATTTTTTACCATTATTTCGTTGTAACTTTTTTGATATTAATACTATTGATAATTTGGTCCATGATTCTTATTGTCTGCTTAGATTTACATAAAAAACGTGCTTTGAATTAACCCGACAAACTTAAAGCCTTTCAAGATATTCTAATTTTACACTTGAAAGAAGCAGACTCAACATTTTGACTTATTTTTGACCAAGTAATCTCCCATTAACCAATGCCATATGTTATTTAAATCACCCTGTATGAAGCCCAGGTACTCTGCATTAGATCTTTTATTGATTTTACTCTAAAGTCCATGACGATAAAAAAATGTAAACTTAGTTATAATTATTTCTGTATAAATATTTTAAGGGCGTATTTTTGAAGTTAAAATAGACCTTTTTTTCTTCGATCCCTTTTGAGCTGAAGCTATATTAAGTTGCGTAAAAAATTGATTATTTTGTTCTGTGAGTACAGTGTCGCATCAATTCTTACGAAAAAATGCATAAACCTGTTATTTTAAGCGGTATTTATTTTTTGGCTTTAAAAGGTAAAAACCAAATTTAAAGGAGCATTTTTTTTTAATTAGGTTACACCAGCAAGTCGGACATAGAAAAATCTAAATTCTTCGTCTGCTGCATTTTTTGCATACAACTAATGAATTTCGACAAAATCGCCATTGAATTAAATAAATGCGCATTTATTCCAACACTTACAAAATATCAAGGCAGTTTCCTTGGAATTAATTAATTATTTAAGTTAATTTTTTTTAAATTTTAAATTTAAAATGTAATTTTTTAATGTAAATAAGTTTTTAACTAATTTTATAAAAAAAAGTGAACCAAAAAAAATGTCAACAAACAAATGACAAACGCAATGGGGTTATTTAACACTAAATTAATTAGCAACGTAAAAAAAACTTAACTAAAACAAGCAGTCAAAGCCTACTACTTTAGTATTTTATTTTTAATTTTACGCAATTTTTAACCTTTCATTTAACAGTGATTTTCTCCAAAACCGTTAGTTATATCAAAAAAAAAAAAAAAAAAAAATGAAAAGTGACTAAAAATGTATATTTTTTTATGACCGACTAGTTGGTGTAGCCTAATTAAAAAAAAAAGGTATACATAAAATTTTGGTCAACCTCTCAATATTTCCTTTAATTGGGCTTTTATTTTTTAACACCAAAAAATGGATACATTGCCATAAATAATAGTGACATGCAAGTTTTCATGAGATTTAATGCAAAACTGCAACGACGGCTTAAAATAATCGATTTTTACGCAACTTAAGATAGCTGTAGCAGCATTTTAGGACACGTTTATAGAAAAAAAATATCTTATTTTGACGTCAAACATACACCCTTAAAAAATTGTACTGAATTTTGAAACATCTTATATATTATTTGGTACATTAATAAATTTTTTAAATTTTAGTAAGTAAACGATCCGTCCCACTAAGCAAAGAACATCTTTAGCACGTTTTGTAACGTTATTCAAAAGTAACTGTGATAACGTTTAATTTTAAACGTTATTTTATCATGTCTGTTTCGTTTTCTTGAATTGTTACTGGTAATTTTCGTTTCTGTAAGATACCCTTGTGAATATTTTTAATACGTTATAGAACAAACATCTTACTGACGTAACTTTTATGTACTTTTATATTAACGTTAAAATGTTGCCATGTAGAGAATGGTCTTTTAGATCCAAGTTCGATACATCTCTTAATATACGTTTTAGATATGATTATAATTTAACATATAGACCTCGTTTGTTTAAAAGTAGCCCGCACAGAGAATGTACGATTTTTTAACAACGACGCCAGGTTTAGAAAGGAAGATTGGGAAGATTAGTACATAACCTTAAACCTTACTATGCTTATTTCCTCGCATTTTAAGAACAAGTAGTGTTTTGTGTTTTGAATTTAGTTTTCTCTCGTAATATTAAAGGAAAATATGGATCGGAAAGTAAGTAGATTAAACTATTTTCTTTTATACTTTAGTTTTTATGTACGTAGGTAAATAGGTAATCTGACCAAAAATAAGATAAAGTTACCATTCGTCCCGAATATTGGGGTAATAAGTCCGGATTTCATTTCGTGAGGTACCTCCCATTCCCTAGATACATATAAATTAAAAAAAGAATGATAATAATAAAATTTCGTTGCTTCATACCTACCTACATAATCTGTAGTAATTTACGTTAGAAGAACGGAAAGTAGTGTTCGGTTTTTTATTCTGTGGTGTTTGCAGGTCAAGCCAAGCGGTTTCTAGGGCGAGCCGTAGGCAAGTCCTGAAAACTTGGCGAGACCTGCAAAACATTTGTTTTTAGATCCTGTAATGTACAATCTTTTTTCAACCGAAACTATTAAAAAAACAAATTTTAATATTTAAAAACAGGTCTATTTATCCGCTTGACTTGGATTTGACACTTATTATAACAATAAGAATTATTTAAGACACCCACATTACATTAGTGCTTAGGCCTCAGCCTTCGTGGACTGTCCAAAGATTTAAAAAAACTGAAGTTTGTTTCCATAACAACCATAAATAAAAAAGCTGCTAAATTAGCAGCTTATTTTCTATTTCATGGATGTGCAAAGTGACAAATAAGACTAGAAAAGTGACAAATGAGCCCGGCAAAAGTATTTTCCTGGTCTTGCCTGGGAAAAAGTTATCTTCTGACCAAAAAATTCTCCAGAAAATGGGTAGTATCCGATCAATCGGAAAAAAAAACTTTTTTCGAGGACTTAAGAAGCAAAAATTTGATATTTTAAATAAATAAAATACTTCGGTTAAATTAATTTTATCAAAGTTTTAACTTAAACTATTCACTGTGATGTATTATATTTTGTAATTTTTAAAGGCCTTGATAATAAACACTTGACAAAATTATAATAATAATAATAATTAAATTATTAGAAAATTAATTATGAAACAAATTGTAGATGCAGTACAGTCTGTGTGACGTAACTAGTATAACTGTAAGTAAAAAATTCTTTGAGAGATAAATTGAATTTTTAATTGGATTGTTTATCAATAGAAGCAAAATAATAATATAATACAAAGTTTCTAAATCCTTTTTCAAAATTGGGTGATTAATCAGTAGTTTACTCTACCATTTAGTAATGGCTAATCGAGTTGCTAATATTAGAAAAAATGCCGACTATGTTTAAAAAAAATTGAAGGCTTTTAAGCCAACACAGGGTTTTTATCCTTTATATTAGGTAAAATAAGGTAGCTATGACACTATCTGCAAATACAGCTTTTTTTGCCAAACTAGTATTATAAAATTATCTTCTTTATTAATGAAGCAATTATGTCAGTAACTAAAAGTATTGGGGCAAATATTTTACAAAGTTTTCTTTTTCCAGGTGCAACTCGGAGAAAAAAATAGAACAGAATATGGATATTAAAAATACATGTACATACAATTGATTTTTAATAAACATTTATAAATTATATAGGCATTTTTTATACCTAACTTTAGACCTTTTTATTTTTTTTAAATATTACTTACATTTACACATCACAAAATATTTAAGACTTTTTATAAAGCAAATTAAGAAAGATACACATTATTACATGAACATTTCTATATATGAACTGTTACACATTGTGTGGATAAGTTTTGCATATTAAATAGTCTGTAAACAAATTCGGAAAATGTGAAAGGAGAGTTGTAGACATCAGATAATTTTATAAATAAATTTTTCCTAATATTTTATATAAGTATTTTTTTATTAGAAATAGTCACTCGTCACTGGTTTTATCTATAAACCATTGTAGGTTGTATTTATTACAACATATTTTTACATCCATATTTTTTCAGTGGCATTTTTAATAAAAGAATGGACGCAAAATTTACTTTTATACATAAAAATGCTAAAACTTTGAGGTAAACATTTTTTATTATGGTTAATTAAATAATTTCTTGAGGTTTTAATAATAAAAGGGGTATTTTACACTTTTAATTTTACAAAACGTAAACACAAAGGATATTTAATCAAATTTTTCTTATTCGACCAGCCTTCGTTTTAAAAATAGATTTCATTCTGTCAGTGCTTTTTTGCATATAAGTAAATTTTCGCCCACTTTAGAAGTTTAACAGAAAATAATATATGAGAAAAGCGTAAAAAATCGTTCAGTAATTTTAATCAAATCCGTGATCGATTACTTTAATATCAACATTTTTACAAAAAGTTTGCCCTTTTTAATATACTTGGTATCGTGCGCCCCCTAATGATAAAGTCGCCAACTTAATACGTTTAGTGAATTTCAAGCCATCATCATTATACTGATTTTTATTTTAAAGCTGTACAATAAATGGTTTACAAAATACGATTCACAACCATACTTAATTAAACACTCTGTGTTATTACCATAAACCACACATTATGGATCCAAAAGATCTTTTAATGTTAATTGATTAATGGAAATATTACAGAACACTAGTTTGTTTATAACCAACATAACAAAACCGCTTATTAAAGTCCTTAAAAATCCTCTTTATAACGTAAATTATATAACGTGGGTGTTTCAGAATATGTGTTAGGCATAACCAATGCAAAATACGTAACGAGGCCGTGTAAGTTTCGAAACCAAAACGTTGTATTTTTAACGTAACTAGGATTTTGTTAAGTTGAAGGAAATATAACGAAACTATTAGGTTCAAGGCGCTGTTATTGTTTCAAGATGATTAACGTAACAAAGAAACAAGAATACATAAATCTAACGTAATTGCGATGATTTTTTGCTTAGTGGGGTGTGTCAATATACTTCATTTTTAACTTCTTTGTTTAACAAAAGATACCATAAGTAATCTGTTGTTTTTCAAGGTAATTTATTTAAAACTACATTTTTTGCAAATTTAGATAATTAATAAAAAACAAATTTATTTTATTTACATCGAAAATATCATAGATACTCTTTGGCCTATGCTTTTCACTTTTATCTACTTCATTAAAAAAAAAAATAATTTAATATCTCAAGTGTTTTCTTTATACGTTTAGGATGGAATGTGTTATAAATTTAGTTGTTATTCTATATTGAGTGCCCTTCACCACAAATTTATTTTTCATTCACTTTTTTTTATTTTTTGATCCGATAATGATAAGCAATATGGAAACAATGATTATTGATAAAAAGCAGGTATAGGTATTTTAAAAGGGGTTTATTTTTAAAAACACCACAATAAATTCTTCCCCTGAAAGAATTTTTTTTATTATTATATAAAATCTCAAAATTTATTTTTTTTATGACAAATTGACATATTTGTTATAAAATTTA
>JAHBCN010004624.1:0-62451 GCA_019359885.1 Listronotus oregonensis | reverse complement strand
GGAAATAACTTTCCCCAAGACATCGCATCGATAGAGAAAAGATATCTGGAAAGTGGAGCCCGATATGTTAGCCGACTATTGCTGGACCCAAATACGAGACACATCCAGTCTTTCTTAAAAAAGGAAGAGTTAAGGAAATGAATATTAAAATAAAATAACACTTGAAAATGTTTATACTGAACATAAATTAACTGTTACTAAAATGTATCATACCTTTTTATTTTTAAATTAATAAATCAGTATTAAAGTGAGTTTTTATTGAATTTTGTTAATTCAAAACATGTCTCTCCTCATTTTTGAGGTGATATCAAAATCTGAACCGATCGGTTCAGCAGGCCAAAATATATAAAATCCAACAATCTTTCCCAGGGAGGAAAAAAAGTTTTAGAATGTTTGTGTTATTATTAAATAAATCATTGGTTTAAATTTATTTTTAAGCTATATTTAACTAAAAGTTAAATATAGCTTTTGTTTTAAAAGATGTAAAGTTTTTTTGATAAAAAAAGCTAAAAACTAAAGTAAAGTCTATTTTCCCCGTTTTTAGAGCTTAGAAAAATCCCCTTATTGCACTCTATTGACCGATCTATGTTTGTAACCTGTTTGTTTTTTAATAATGAAATCCTAAAGTTAAAGAGTGCCATAATATGAAAATCTTTTTAAAATTAAATGTATTGTGTGATAATTAATTTCATTATATAGACTTAAAAATATAAGGGAAATTTTAAATTCAAACAATAAACGTTAAATATCTTAAATATATATTTTTTTAAATTTCTTTTAGATCAAATTTTACCAAAAAACAACAGGAAATACCATCACAATAATTTTAAAATATATTTTTTTTAACTTACAAATAAGAATTTAAGTTTACTAAGCGATACTTCAAAATATCCTGTTAAGTTGTTATCAAGTTAGGAAGTTTGAATTTTCGATTGTGTAGAAATTGAGTTTTTGGAAAGGTTAATTTATAATAAAGATAAAAATGTAAAAGGCACTTTAGATTAAGTAATACTTTAAGGGTTTTGTTAACTAGCCAAAAGAATATAAGTTTATCATACAGTAAATTGGCATATTTTAGTTTCCTAAATTTGCATTCGTTTTCTAAGACTAATAAATACTAAGATAATAAATATTTATTTTACTTTTAACAAAGTAATTAGATATTTCTTTTAATTTATAAATAAGCTTAAAATAGGTTCAGCGAGAACAAGAGATACGGTGCTTTGAAAAATAAATATATAGGCATTTATTTAAAAAAGTATTATAATTTAACAAAACTTTGTATCAATTATTATCATGTTAAAATAAAAAATATCGTATATGTTGTATATGCTTTATTAAACAAATTTATATTTACTTCTTTTATTTTATTGTAAACCGTTTTCTATGTACTAAAACATTTTGAGATATTTTATGTTTTTTTTTTTTTTAATTATTATTAGCAATCACATCTTTGGTTGTTAATTTATATTTTAAGCTATATTTAACTAAAAGTTAAACATAGCGTTTGTTTTTAAAGATGTAAAGTATTTTTGATAAAAAAGCTAATAACGTAAAGTAAAAGTCTATGTTCCCAGTTGTGTAGAGCTTAGAGAAGAAATACTCCTTATGGTGCACTCTATAGACCGATCTCATGTTTGTTTTTTAATAATGAAATCCTAAAGTTAAAAAAGTTTTTATAATATAAAAATCGGTTTTAAAATTAAATGAATTGTGTGATAAATAATTTTATTATATAGACTTTAAAATATAAGGCAAACTCTTAAATGGCAATAGCAATAAACGATAAATATCTTAACATATTTTTTTTAACATTTCTTATAGACCAAATTTTTCCAAAAAACAACAGCAATTACCATCACAATAATTTTAAAATCTAAATTTTCTTAAACGTACAAATAAGAATTTAAGTTTACTGTGTGATACTTCAAAATATCCTGTTAAGTTGTTATCAAGTTAGGAAGTTTGAATTTTCGATTGTGTAGAAATTGAGTTTTTGAAAAGGTTAATTTATAATAAAAATGAAAATGTAAAAGAAATTTTAGATCAAGTAATACTTTAAGGGTTTTGTTAACTAGCCAAAAGTATCATTTTTTATGTTCATATTGCAGTACAATTTAACATTGGTGTGGTTATATCAAAGGTGCAGAACATTGTTTACAAAATTAAATAGCTGTTACTATACAATATGTCCCAATTTTTAAAACATAGTTTCTATATTCTTACTACTCGTAGCATCCTTTTTATTCGGACCTATGAAGATGAAATTTGGCAAAAGGATAGCTTGTAAGTAAAAGACGTCAACTATGAGGCCTTTTACTAAAGGAGTTTAGAAAACTCATCATCCAAAGGGGCAAAATTAAGGTGAAAATTTGTATTGAATGTTAATATTGAAAAAACACTTTATTGTTAGAGTGGTTATATTATAGGCGCAGAACATTGTTTACAAAATTTAATGGGTAGTTACTATACAATCTGTTTAAATTTTTTTAAAAGAGTTTCTACATTGTCACTTCTCATAACATTCTTTTTATTTGGAATTATCAAATAATAGGTCTCGTTAAAAATCAAGCACAACAATGTCATTTTTGTGGCATGTAGCACCAATTTGAAAAATTTGCACTGTAATATAAATTAAATACGAAACCATTTTACAAAACAGAATTAAAAAAAAAATATTTATTTTACAAATTAAGAATAAAAGATGTTGCCATAAATGTAATTTTTTCTCCTTTGTTGGAATTTTTAGGTGGAGCATTATAAGCAATACCTTAGAAAAGTCCCAAATATAACAGTAAACCAGTTGCGGATATGTCTATACCCTGAGACCTGGTCTAAAATGGTCCCTTCTGAAAAGTCTAGCAAGTAAACGAAAAGTATATTTTGTAACAATTTCTGAAAAACACTCTTTGCTTACAAGTGTGGTGGTTTGCTCACAAGTTATATAAAAATGCACGCAGTGTGTATATGATATATGCTCTTCAACTCTTATTAGTCCTATAAATGAAGGGACAAAGCTGTAAATAAATCTGTACAGTTTTCCCTTGTGGCGCAATTCTTAGGTCTTTGGAGATGATATCGAGCGAAAAAAAGTTTATCAACATTAACAGGTGAAAAAGGGCTGAAAATGGCCCCTTAAGGCCTGAAAAATGGGTTTCCCGCTAAAATGAATTGGAGAATTTTCGTTATAACAAAAAATGAAGACCACCTTGTAACCTACAAAAACGGTCTCTATAATTTTTTTGGAAAAATCGATAGTTTTCGAGATAACATGACCCAAAAGTCCCCTCATTTCAGCTGCCGCTCTACCTCTAGAATGCCGCTATCTTCATGGATTTACTTATAAGCGGGCGGACGAATTGTTTCATTACTCGGGCAATAATGTACATATTTCAATTATTCAAAATTTAACAGAATGGGAAAACCCGTACCTATCATTGCATATGAGTTTGGGTCCATTCTGATTTTTCTAGAATATTAAAAAACGCAGTTAAAGTTTTTTTTATTCACAAAATTTTGAGAGTATCTCATTAATTTATTATTATTTTTTGATAAAAAATTGTTTGTTATTAACATTTCTTTTTTATAGCAAGTATTCAATGATCCCAGAAAATTTCCTTTATCATCTTTCTTGCGTTTTAATAAAAAATTGTTTTGCCCATCTGCATTTTTTAGTAAGAAACTGCTACTACTACCACATCTATCTAGTGTGGAATGTTATGGATTTTTCGGCGGCCATTTTTGCGAAAAATGTTGATGTTGCGAAAAAAAATGTAAAATTTTTGTAGATTTCGAAGTGATCTTCATTTTTTGTCGGAATAAAAATTCTCTAATTCGCATATTTTGGCAGATATTTGCGAGAAACTCATTTTTGGGACTTTGGGGGGGGGGGAGCATTTTCAGCGGGATCCCATGTCGGAATCGTGATTAACTTTTTCTTGCTCAAAAGCATCCGCAAAGTCCTAAGAATTGCGCCACAAATGAAAACTGTACAGATTTATTTACAGCTTTGGGTACTATCAGGTCTTAAGTTATTGGACTATATCTATATGTTATAGTCAATCCTCGAAGCTCCGACGTTCCTAGGTTTGACTAGTCAATCCTGACTTGAAGTCTTAGTCAAAGCCCAAACAAATGAAGTTTTTCGGCCTCTGAATAAAGAATGTTTGTCAAACCTAGGAGAAACTAATTTGGTCAGGCAAACGTCAAAACTCAATTTAATGGAATCGAGGTTTGACCAGTCAAATTTAAATTAGGTATTAGAAAGTCTCAGTTTGTTAAATTAGATGTAATAAAACCAATTTTAATTTATATGTTTATTGCTGTTTTATAGTCATAGTCCATAGTCAATAAAAAAATTAGTCGTTATGTAGACATGGTGAGGCATTATAACATTTTGAATTGCACAATACGTCAGATCTCTTACATTAACAACTAACCACAACTAACCAAAATTAACTACAACTAACCAAAACTAAACACAACTAACCTCAAGTATAAACTTATTTAAACGTGTTACAAGTACAGTCGACGCTTGACCGAATCTGCCAGTCTCTTCTGGAATCGACTAGACAAAGCCCGAAACAGATTATTTCACTTTCGATTATTAAAAAGTTAGGAACTTCTAGGTTTGACTAACAATACTTTAGTCAAAGGCCAAAATTGGAATTTATTTCGGGGTTAGCCTGAAGGCTTTGGTCAAACCTAGGATAAACAAGTCATTTCACGAAGACACTGCATATCGATCATTGACTATGACATATATACTGTTTAGCCTTTTATTAAAAGTGTGAACGAATTTTCTACAGAATTTTTGCACCGATTTAAAATCAAAAAATTCTGCCTAATATAGAACAACAGTCTGTATCAATATAACTATATTAAATTGTAAATAAAAGTAGAAGTTGACATTTAGACTTTTTACATAAAAATGTTAAATGGCATTTTAAAGTGCTTTAAAAATAACATATAGGATAATTTGTGGTGGACTTGGACCTTAACCACTTTAGGTTGATAAAGCATGATTTATTTCGTTTTCTCCACCATGTAGAGTATAACCTATTTAAGTAAATTATATTACGTACGATTCCGTGAGTTTTTATTTAGTATATATTGAAAAAAATCTTTCATGAAAATTCATTGGCATTCGACCTTCGGCTTTTTTCCTTTGTATTTTTATATTCAGATGCCCACAAAAAGATTTAATTATCCATGAATTTCCTTGCTGCTGTTGAAAAGAAAACAAATTAAAGTAAAATTTCAGCGACGAAGCGACGCTTTTATAAAATTTAGCCTAGTTCCATTCCAAACCTAAACGTGCCCGCGGTGAGCGCCAAAATTTACTGTGATCCATATTTCACAAAGTATATTCCATAAAATGTGTTTTGAATATTTTTAAAATCGTTTAAAAGTTTATTTTTTTTTACACCTTCGAATTAAGTGTAGGCTATATACCTATATTTCAAAGCATCCTAACATAGTGTACAAGTTAAATTTAAACACCTAAATAATAATAAAACAATAAAAGTTTCATTTAGTGACATAATTTTAAAATCGTAACTCCAAGTGCAGTTCATTTTAAAAGTGATAAATATAGTTTAACCGTTTTTGCTAATAATACAGTGGATGGGAAGAAAAAATCTGTTTGATCTCCGGATTTTTTTGTACAGTTTCAAATTTTAAGAAAATTTGGAATTAAGTTGCTTTTACCCTCTAGATCAAAGTTTATATATGCTTAGGGTGTGCTTTTTATTTTTAAGGGGTAAAAACCACCCCTTATGCTAAAAAATTAAATAACCATAAAAATAGACCTTGTGTAAATTAAAATCATAGCTAAATATGTAGAATAAATCTATTTTTATGTTGTGAGTTATATCTATTATTATATTTTAACGTTTTAACTCTAAAAATCACCCTTATTAACAAAATTCCAAAAAAAAAATGTTTTTTCATTTTAAAATTATTAAACCCTTTTATTGTAGTAAAAACTATTTTAACAGTTTACGGTATAATAAATATTTAACTACCATAACTTAACCTTTAAATAACCACTCCTTATAAGATTTACAAAAAAAAAATTTTTGACAAATTAAAACGATTTGATGATATATAATGATAGACTCGGAAATGAAGCTAAAAAATTGCAAAACATCGCAATTTTTGTGTCCTGCATCGATTTGTATAAAAATTTGAAATTAGACGCTTCTAACCCTCTACTTTAAATTCTATTTCATGGTGATGTGCGCTGTTTGTTTTTTAAGGGTGAAAACTACCCCCAATTGTCAAAACTTTGAAATAACTTTTTAAACCTTAAAGATGGGTAAAGTTTGGTTTGGATTTTTGATTAATGATTGTTTTATGTTTTTTAGAATACAATTTTAAAATATTTTAACCCTTAAAATTCAACCCTTGTTAGAGCTTAAATTTAAAAAATATATTTACCCTAAAAAATGATTAATTTACCATAGTGATTTAATTTTAGAATGCTGTTGCTTAAAATATGTACTAATTGTATGTATAAATCAACCCTTATTATAGCTTAATTAAAAAAAAAATATTTATTTCCAAAAAATTAAAAGCTTGACAGATTTAATAATTAAAAATATTACTGCCTGAAATATTACCAATTTTATCCTGTTACAAATTTTCAATCCTTAAAATCGACCCTTTACAGCATTGCAATTCTTATAAACCAATATAATAGATATAAATAGGAAAAGGAAGTAGAATTGCATACAAAAATTTTACCGGTTAAATACCGGTTTTATAGAATATTATGCTCCGAAGTGGGATATTCGACTTTTTCGAAAAAAAGTGGATTGTTTTTTTTAAAATATCTCCTTTAGTTTTAATGATAGAAAGTTTGCTCAAAAATAATTTTGTAGGATTTTCTAAGAGCTACAAGGCTATGTAAATTAAATCCTTTTTAATCCCTTAGTTTTAAAATGGGATGAGTTTAAAGGGCTAGAATAAGGTGGTGCTCGCTATGGAGACTTTAAACGGCCATATCCAGCCAAATATTTATTGTACAAAAAAATATATTTATTAAAAAGTCTTTGTTATCAAAAAAACTTTAATTTGGTTAGACTTTTAGAATGTATTAATAATACATATATAAAAAGAATCGCAAAAGGGTACAGATCTATTTTAATTAAGAGGGAAATTAGGGGGTTGTTTTTAATGATCTTTTCGTAGAAAAAAGTAGGGACCGACCTTATTTTTATCATAACTTGCTTAATTTCCATGCTTACAACTCTTTTTTGTTTAAAAAAAAAGTTCTTATTATATACTTAAAAAAAAAACCTTATATGTTTTCCTTGAAAAATTCAAATTTTTGCCGCTTTTTGACTTTGAATCTTTCAAATTTAACATTTGACGAACAAAAGCTAACCATTAACAAGCCCTAGCTCGGTCTGTATTGGTTGTAGAAAAGTTATAAAAAAACTTTTTTTCTAGTTTTTTTTAATGAGTTACAATTTTGCTCTATACCTTTTTTTTGATAAAATGCATATTTTTAGAGTTATTCGTGAAACCCCAATTAAAAATATCGATTTTTTCGTCGAAAAACTTTTACTTTGAATTGCGAATAACTCGAAAAATATTAGTTTTACGAAAAAAATGTGTGAAACATTTTTTACTTAAAATTACTTTTTTTATCGATTTCTGTGGTTAAAATGTAATAAAAAATGTCCACCCCCAAGATGGAGTGGCAACCACCCCCCAGGATAAAAGCACACCTCGACATGATATAAACTTTGATCCTTGGGCTATTCCATACCCTCTGTGAAAATTTCAGGTAAATCCATGCTGGACAAAAAAATTCGTAGCCAAAATGCCTCATCTCCTGTGCTATAATAGAATATTTACAAATTGCCAATGTTTCTTGTAGGCTTAAGTCAAGCAATATATTTTATGGTTTTAATTTGCAACTTTGATAAAATAATAAACTAGCATTTTATAATTACGTAAGAAAAACAATAAAAAAATTGAGCCCACCAACTTAACGAAATTAAAATTTAATGTTTTGAAGACAATAAAATAAAGCATATTTCTAAAATTTAAATAAACCCTTTTCTAAGCATAAGGCAAAAGCAAAAAGAGCCGGTGCGAAGAACTATTAAAACACAGTTTATTATAAAATTTTCTTAATAAAAATTTAAAAGGAGAAACAAAAGGGAAATTTAATAATCAAAATCCTCATTTTTAAACATTTTTAAAAGAAAGTAAATATCTAAAACTTTTCTCAAAAGAATAAATGTGGGGATTAGTTTTTTATTACAACATTTTTATAAAAAGAAGTAAATTTAAAATATTAAATTTAATTTTGTGTTGGAAAAAGTTTAAAACAATAAGAAAAAACTTAAAGAACCATATATCTGTTAAAAAAATATAAAATTGTTTAATTTTGAAATAGCCATAACTTAATATTTTTTTCTTATGTGTTGATTGTCTAACTAACTAACATAAATAGGAAGTATATAAACAACAGGTTTGCGGACGACATAGTTGTAGACCGGGTTGAAATCGCCAATTTTTGGGAATTAAAACTTTTTCCTTTAAAATTCTTTAAAAACAATACATGATAACGGTAGGAAAAACAGTAATAATTTTACAAATAGAATAAAAGAAGGAACAACCGACCTCTTTGAAAGGAGTATAGGACTAACATGGAAAACTTACGGAGAACTGAGGGATGTCTTTTAATTAGATATGTGCTTTAAAATTTAGGTCTTTGATCGGTATGTGCTTCCTGTTGACGTATGAAGAAAAAGTATTGATCATTACCAGAAAAATAATAAATCAAATACAAGTGGGACAGAGAGCAAGAGATCATATTGAATAAAACCCTCAGAGACAGAGTTTCCAGCCATATAATTAGGGAACGAACCAGTGTTACGGATGCTGGTAAAATGATTACAACGCCAAAATGGAACTGGGCAGCTCATGTTGCCAAAGTTAGAGATAGAGGATGGAACAAAAAAAAGTCTAGAATGGAGACCTAAACACGATGCGTATCGTAATCGAGGACGACCTCCAGCAAGAAGTTCGGACGACACCAAGCGCATCCAGCAAAACTTAATTCAAGGTCTATGCCCAGCAGTGGACTTAAAAAAACTGTTGATGATGATAGTAATTATAATGATGATGTTATAACTAGAATTATGAGTGCCAACATATTTTAAGTCATAAAAATTTTTAGTATTTTAAGTAGATAACTAACAATGCGAAAAGAAGTCTTCTACAAAATAAAAGCTGTGAAATGGTTTTTATACAGAGGTAAATTATTCTGTTATTTTAGATCACAAAGAGTAAAACATTTTGCCTAAATTCTAAATAATAATAAGAGACATACTTTTTGTAGATAGAGGTAAACTATTTGTATTAAACAGGGTTTTAATATTTAACTTTGATACCATAATATTTGAATTAAATTAAATAGGTCAAGTTGTAAAGTGTTTTATACGTAAGTAAATAAATTAATAGCAACAAAAACTCTTTAAAACAAGCTTTAATTTACATGCACTAAAAAGAAAAAATAAACTTTAAATTAAAGCAAAACTCATCAATTTATTACATTTCTCAATTTATAGGATATAAAAGCTTGTCGCGAGATTAACCATTTTTAAAAAACTATTTATTTCTTTTCTTAGCAATATTAATGTCAAAATCTTTTAGTATTTTTGTTTTATCTACACAGGTTAATCTCGCAATAAGCTTTTTCATTCTATAAATTATGTATTGTAATAAATTAATTGGTTTGAATTAATTAAAATATATATTTTTTCTTTATGTGCATGTAATTAAAAGCTGTTTTTTTAAAATTGCTTTTTTACTAATTATTTATTTTCTATTTCTCAGTTTCTAGATGGAAAATCGCAATATTTATTTTATTTTTCGTATTCTTCTAAGCAAGCGTCTGAAGTGAGCAAGCAGAAGTATTAATATTTTATTCTTCCTATTCTTTTCAGCAATTCCTTTCATTTGATAACCATATCAGGGGAGTGCATAAAAAATAAGAAGTCCGCCATCTTGGGTGGTCCGCCATATTGGAATTAAAGGGAGGCCATTTTATTTCTCGCATTCTTTTAGCAAACCCTTTTATTTAATATTCATATCATGGGAGCGCATAAAAAATAACTAGTCTGTAATCTTAGGCGGTCTGCCATATGGGATTTACAGTGACGTCATTTTATTTTTCGTATTATTTTTAGAAATTACTTTTATATAATATTCATGTCATGAGGGTGCATAAAAAATAACTGATTTCGTCATCTTTGGAGGTGCGCCGCATTAAATAAAAAATGACCTCAATTAGCTAACCATACAAAGTCATCCGAACTAAATATTTATGCAAAATTTTAGCTTAAACGGTTAAGGATAGCTACTTTAAAATTCAGTTTCAAGCTTTTACTTAAACAAACATACCACAAAGGGCGCTCTGGTAAAATAATCCTAAAAAAAAACAAATTTGCATTTTTATTAAGATTTTTCTTTAATCGTCAAACTAAAAACGTTTTATAATCAAGGCGTATATTTTTAATCAAATTAATACATCTGTAAAAAATCATTTATAAAATAGATAAAAAATATTTTCCAACTGCAAAGACACATTTTTGATACTATAAATATAGGGGAATACTTTTCCTCAGAGCCGGATTTAACTTTTTGCCGCCCATAGGCTAATATATTTTTGCCGCCCTAATATGTCAATATTTTTTGGATATCAAAACGAAAATTTCGCACTAAAAGAATGTAAACTTTACTAGTAATTCTCATTAAAATTTAATAAACAAATTTAACAAAAGTAATAACAATTCTTTAAAACAAAGAAATTTTATAATAAAAACATGTTAAAACTAATAAGTCTTTTTTTGAACTATGTATTATTTAATTAAAGGCAAAACCCTATACTCACATATTACTTTAAACCCTTTTTTCTGCAATAGCATTAATAATTTCATTAAAATTTACGATTACATTTTTTAATTAATTAATCGTTAATTTGCCTCCCATAATATTTGCCGCCCTAGTCTTCAGCCTACTCAGCCTTTGCGTAAATCCAGCTCTGCTTTTTTAAATATTTTATAAAAATTGGGCATGGTTTCATTAAAAAACACATTAGTTTTGTACAAGTAACAAGTCAGAAGTTATTATTCATATAAAAAATCTTAGGATTTTTAAGAATTTGCCTAGACAAAATTAGTTAAAGCAAACTAAAATTAAAAAAAAAACATATTAAAATTAAATACAATTGGCTTACTTTGAAAAACATTTTGTATCATAAGGGTTAATTAATCAAGGTGCAAGGTCTATTTGATGGTTTTATTATACTTCCGGATTCGTGGGTTAATTAAATATTTTTTTACAGTTAAGTTAATACCCTTCAAAAGCATCAAAAAAATACACACGCTTTGTTTATTTTACATATTGTTAGGACAAAATCAGGAATGTAGGTAAAAAGAACCAATAAAAACAATAAATATACCAATTTTAATAAATACAATAAAAATTCAAATACAGATATAGGTTTAGGCAAAACGTACCTACCAGAAATAAAATACAAATTAAAAATGCATTTAAACATGAAAGGCTTTTATAAAATTTAGTCGGTTTTCATCAAGTTTCAAAATGGGTCTGCGACGAGCATCAAAATAATTGGAATTCATATTTTGTAGAGTTTATTTCTTTATAAGTGTCCCAGATAATGTTTAATCTTTTAAAATAATTCGTTTATTTAAATAAAATAGTTTTAGTCTTTAACAGTTTGTTTGGAAAAAATCCTAATGACTTATGTTGTGAGAATATTATACTATGGGGCACAATATTACAGGATACTTAATTGGGACCTCTGCCATATGAGACATTTTACAGTTCGAAAGCTGGTAAAATTTTGAGTAGGTTCTAAAGGAAATTTAAAAATTTGTGTAATTGTGCTTGAAGGATTCCTAAACTTTAAAGTCAAAGTCTGGCTAAAGGGTAGGGGCCCACTACCAATCCCTCATTTTTTTTAATTCAAGGGTTGGTAGGAAGCCCCTTTCCTTTAACCACACCTTCACTTTTATGTTTAGTTTAAGGACAATAACACAAATTTTTATGGTGCCTCAAGAACCTACTCAAAATTGCTTACAGCTCTTCTACTATTAGTAAATGAACTCGGAGCCCGAGTACTATAGGAGTAGTTTACTACTTATAGCAACCAGTATAAAGCATATTACTAATTTCCTTATTTTAGTACGGGCCTACCTTTGTTACCGGTCTTCGCCTGGCGTCTCCTGGACTCTGGATTTGTTTTCCCATAAATACGCTTTAGTATTTAAAAATGTTTAAAAAGTTATTGGGATCAAACAGTAAGTTCGTCACTTATCTTATAAAGAGGACCTTAATTTTACCTGAGTACATAATTATAATCTGACCTTAATGATATGATAGTAATTCCATGTTTATAGGTTTGCTGTACTGGGGCTATTCTTTGTAGTGCACATATATTTTTTTTATACAAAATAAGACAACACAATTTTAAAATGTTTCCTTATTCAACAGTTATTTTTTTAGGAAAAGCCTATGCTAAACCTGACCAATTTATTTTTGGAAAATAAATACGAAACCCAAATAAATGATATAGTTTCATAGAAAGGTAAACAACGAAATTTTATTTATAAGTAAAAATATGATATAATATTTAAGCCAGAAATATAAACTGCCAGCTTTTGGTCCCCTTAAATTTTAATTTAAATAAAGTGGAGTTTAAAATTTTAAAATTTATAATAATATTAAAGTCCCTGATGGTCCGGAGCTTTCCAGAGCTCCGTCGGTGAAAAATTTGGATGACGAGCTCGAAATTCCCAGATATTTCAAAACTTTTCACAAACTTAAATTTATCCAATGTCTTGAATCATGTAGTGCACAAACAATGGCGGTCCAACCAAGAACTGTAAAGGTACCTCGTGCCCCCACAAAAAAACCGAAACGAACAGGTTAAAGGACTCTCCCGTGCACAAAGCTTAGTCTTAAAAGAAGTACTTCACAATTTGGATCCCCTTCATCACCCAGGGTAAAAAATCACTGGATACGGCACCGCCGACCGCTCTTGCCGAAAAAAAAGCCTGTAGCCTGTGAAATCACGCGATGTAGCCCTACATCGCGTGATTTCACTAGTCGGAGATCAAACAAAAAACAAAAACTGACCGATATATTTTTGTACTTTTTGCCCCTTGGAGTGATGAAGCCAAGGACATTGCCTCCGAAATTTCTTCTGATATATCTCATCGCTTTATAATCCAGAAAATAAATCGTGCAAATCAAAGAGGTAACGCCGCTTCAGTGGTGGGTATCTTTTGGGAGGAGACAGGTATGAAGGAGTTTTTGTGCTTTATTTATATTCATGTTTTTTTTTTATATATATATATATATATATATATATATATATATATATATATATATATATATATATATATATATATATATATATATATATATATATATATATATATATATATATATATATATATATATATATATATATATATATATATATATATATATATATATATATTATTTTGTCTTCAAGATGATTTACTTTTTGGTATTGTATTTTGTTTATTATATTTAATAAATAAACAATTGCCAAAAAAATATTATGAATAAGCCATTAATTGGCGATTAAGGAAAAATTCTAGTCTAGAACCCCAAATTTCAAGCATTTTTTAAAGGTGTATAAAAAAACAATTAAAATTCTGGCTATCCGTTTTCCTATTATTTATTTTTATATTAAGAATTCATAAAAAAAAAATTAAAAAAAAACATATTTCACCAAGTTACACGCTGATAAAGTAAAGGGAAAAAAAGAGCGTGCTTGTCACGATTCTGTCTCTTCTGGTCACCTAAAAAAATAAAAAATGGTAGATTCTTTATCAGTACAAATGTAATATTGACAGGAAAAAAAACTCTCAAAATGGCGGTTTTTTAGAAAAAAAAGGTAGGTTTTTTTTAGTTATTTTTTAACTTTTCCGAATTGTAAGAAATAGTGAAAATTTAAAATTTCTCTTTTTGTTGGTTCCTGCCAAAGAGGGATATTTAAAAAGACTCATGCTAACTTTTAAGAAAATTGGTCAGTTAGAACTTAAGAAGACGAGAAAAACGCGTTAAAAGTTTTAAGTTCAGTTTCATATAGTCTAACAGATAGAACAGTACAAATTACTTACATTTCTTAAACCAGATATTCCGGCTGCATATATCGGCCCTTTTTCTACCTCAAATTGAACATTTAACGCATTTTTCTTTGAAAGACAAGCACTTCTTTCTTCTTTTGAAGCACTTGGAGCTCAAAAATTAAAACTTTTGATTCTACCTTCATTTCGCCGAACAACAGCTTTAGCTATAACTTTTAAATTAACTTTAATTTCAAAAAATCCTTTTAAGGAGATATTCTTAAATGGCTAAACTATGAAAATATTAAAAAAAAAGTTTTTTTTTCTTTCTAAACAAGAATTTCCCCTTTAATAACCTCAGCCTTTAATGCGCGTGCTAGGCGTGCGTTACATGGTCTTAATCATTAATCGCCCTTATTAATATCCTTGCTTGTTAAATAGCTAGATTTTTTATTATAACAGAAACTTTGTTCTTAAACCTAATTTTTCTTTTAGTAACTGCTAAAACTTCACTTCACTTTACTTTTCATACTTTTAGATTTACGATAACAAAGTATAAATTCAATTTACAGCAATTTTAATTCAAGAGCTCGGTATAAGAGATAACGCAAGAGCCCTTTTTATCTTAATCTTATCTAAGGGAAATATCTCATGCATGCTAAAAAGGTTAAAATTCAATTTAAAGCCTTTAAAATGGAGTAAACCATATTTTTAGAAAGGTGTTTGCTGTTGATATTTGAGTTACAGGTGGTTTTCAGATGTTTAATCAAAAAATATGTTTAATTTATTTTAAAGGGTCCTATTTGTTCCAATTAAACGTACACAACAGTTAATTGTGGGATCTATATCATAATATTCAGTTATTTTAAATTATCGTCGGTCTTATTTTGTTAAAAATCAAAAGAAGTATTTTTAATTTTTATAAAGTCACGTACGATAATTCCAAGAGACAGGTCCAAACTTGTAAAAATAAATAATATTAAAGCAGGAAATTAAAAAAAGTCAATATTTAACAACATTGTTTTAGACCCACACTAATGGATTATAAAGATACGGATCTCCACCTCTGTGTTACAAAAATGGCCCTAAAATTGCCCTAAATTAAGATGGCGCTGGTGTTCCCAAGGAGCGTTAACCACAACTAACCACAACTAACCAATGGCCTCGTTGTTTTAAACTTTACTTTATATATTGCCGTCAAGTTCGTTGGTTCTTATTGGTTCAAACCATACTTTTTGCTACATCAGCGTCTCTTTATTTAGTGCTATTCCGGGACCACTTTTTGAGCCAAACAGCCATAAGAGATGATGAGCCAGTATTTCTCTACCCTCCATACCCAAGCAATAGGTACAAATCTAATGCAAATGTCAAATGAATCCTTAATTAAAAAACAACTAATAGTAAATAAAAGAATATCATTATATTTCCGCTTAGAGAATATTTTTTTACATCTACAAGGTGTTTTTTAAAGATGGTTCTTTCCTGTAACATCTTTATTTTTCCATAATATAAATTGAAGAAAACACCAAGTATTATGTTTCACTGTATATTCAGAATATCTCTGACACATGTGTTTCGACCTTGCGGTCATTATCAAAGAGTTTTACAAGTAAATAAACTAAAAATAGACAGTGCCATATTTAAATAATTTTAAGGGTTTAGTAGTACGTTTTTAAAGATCCTTCTAATGGCCTAAATTTGAATTTAATTTAATTGCTTTATCAGAGTGGTTTTTTCCATAGTCTGTCTGAGTATTAGTAATGTTTTTTTATTTTTATGTACAGCTTTTTAATTTCTAAAATTTCAAATAATCGAGTTTTTGTTTTTTTTTATATAACTTACAATTATTTTTTCATTAAAATGGTGATTTGGTTTTATAATGTTCTGCGAAAGGGTTTTGGGGAATAAAATTGAAGTTTATGCTCTTTAAGTCTATGTTTTAAACAACACTGTCTGCCATATAAATTGCGTTCAATCGAACAACTAACTCATAAACATGATTTATCACATAATTTGCTTTCTCTTTATTATTTACTAAAATTTTCCAGATTTTTCTATTAATTTCTATAATGTTGACGTCCATTTTTTGTAGTTGGTTAGCTACTTTTGTGCTTAATCCTTTCACACGATTTATGGAAAACCATTTGCGGTTGGTGTGTTTTTGATATCATTATAGAAAATTTAAAAATTGTTTTTGTCTCTTTTATGTATGAGTGTATCTATTATTTGTGGTTTATAGCCATTATTGATAGCTATTGTTTTTTAATAAGAGTTCTCTATTGTAATTTATTTCACTTAAAGGGATTTTAAAAGTCTGTGGTTAGCTATGAAATACTGATTTTATTTTCCGGATTGTTAGAGTCTGCAGGTATAATTGTATCGGTGTATGTTGGTTTTCTATAAATACTATATTCTATTGTTACCATTAATTTTTTATAGTTAAATCTAAAAATTAATGTTTTATTTATTTCTGTTTCATGTGTAAATTGAATATTTTTTGATTGAATTTAAAAGTTCTAAAAAGTTGTTTAATAATCTATCAGTCCTGTCCAAATACAAAAATTGTCAACATAACGAACCCCTGGGTCGTTATGTTATATCAATAAGGGTATAAACCACAAATAATAATAAACTCATACATGCAAAAACAATTTTTAAAATTTTTCTATAATGATATCAAAAACACACCAACCGCAAATGGTTTTCCATAAATCGTGTGAAAGGATTAAGCACAAAAGTAGCTAACCAACTACAAAAAATGGACGTCAACATTATAGAAATTAATAGAAATAATCTGGGAAATTTTTAGTAAATAATAAAGAGAAACGCAAATTATGTGATAAATCAGGTGTTTATGAGTTAGTTGTCTGATTGTAACGCAATTTATAGAAGACAGGACTTTTTTTTAAAACATAGACTTAAAGAGCATAAAACTTCAATTTTTTCAACCAACCTAAAACCGGCTTCGCAGAACATATTATAAACTCAAATCACCATTTTAATGAAAATAATTTAAGTTACTACATAATGGCACAAAAAACAAAAAACTCGATTATTTAGAAATTTTAGAAATTAAAAAAACTGTACATAAAATAAAAACATTAACTAATACTCAGACAGACCATGGAAAAAACCACTCTTAGATAAAAACAATTAAATTAAATTCAAATTTACATTAGAAGGATCTTTAAACAACGTACCTACCTAAACCCTTAAAATTATTTAATAGGGCACGTCATATTTTGTTTAGTTTACTTGTAAAACTATTTGATAATGACCGCAAGGTCGAAAATTGTAGGGATATTCTGAATATCGTGAACATAATACTTGGTGTTTTCTTCAATTTATATTATTTATAATGTTTCACCTAGTGCCAACCGCGAATTCTATAAATTATATTTATTTTTCCAGCCTAAAAATGAAATTTAGTACGTCAGTATTTGACATAAATGTAAATATTTTAATATAGAGTGCCTTGACTATGTTAAATCTATTAATTTTAATTAAGTTACCATAAACAATAGTATGTTCTGCAACAAGTGCGAAAAGTTTAATTTCCCTCGCAAGTTATCGACTTTTTCTACGACCATTTGGCTCGGTATCGCTATTTGCGTTATTTATTTTATACAATAAATAAAATACAACATTCATAAAACTAACATTTGCAATAAATATGGCACTCGCCGATGCTTGATACATTTATTTTTGTTTAATCGTTACTATGCGACGCCAATTGTCACAGGCTGCTAGATAATGTCAAAGACGCAAATCAAAAACCTGTTTCTACTATTTTATATAGCAATTGAGACCAAATTATTTTTCTCAATAAAAAGAAAAGTACTTTTCTTACTGTTTGTGGGTTTTCCTCATTGCATGAGAAATATTTTATTTTAAGAGCAAGTAACCAGTGAGAAAAATGTTATTTTTAGTGTCAGTCGTAGCAAAACAATTTATCGGCTACGGGTTTTAAAAAATTTAAAAGGGGGAAAAAAAAAATTTTTTAAAAAAAAAACCCCCCAAAAAAATTTTTTAAAAAAAAAAAAAAATTTTAAATTAAAATTTTTTAAAAAAAAAAAAAATTTTTTTGGTTTTTAAAAATTTTAAAAAAAAAACCCCAAAAAAAAAAATTTTTTTAAAAAAAATTTAAAAAACCCACCAAAAAAAAAAATTTTTTTTAAAAATTTCCCCAAAAGGGGTTTTTTAAAAAAACCCTTAAAAAAAGGGGGTTTTTTTTTTTTTTTAAAAAAAAAATTTTTTTTTTAAAAGAAAAACCCCGTTTTTTTTTTTTTAAAAAAAAAAAAATTTTTTTTTAAAAATTTTTTTAAAAATTTTTTTTTTTTTTTAAAAGGCCCCTTTTTTAATTTTTTTTTTTTTTTTAAAAAAAAAAAAAAAAAATTTTTTTTTAAAAATTTTTTTAAAAATTGGGGCCGTTTTTTCCCCCTTTTTTTTAAAACCCCCCCGGGGGGAAAAAATTGAAGGGGGAACCCCGGAAATTTTCCGTTTTTCCCCCCGGGGTGGTATTTTTTGGGGGGGTTTTTTTTAAAAAAATTTTTAAAAAAACCCTTTGGGGAAAACCCCCCCCCTTTTTTAAAAATTTTTAATTTTTTTTTTTCCCCCCGGGGCCAAAAAAAAATTTTTTGGAGGAAAAAATTTTTTTTTTTTTTTTGGTTTTTTTTTTAAAAAAAAATTTTTTTTTTTTTTTCCCCCCAAAAAATTTTTTTTAAAAAAAAAAAAATTTAAAAAAAATTTTTTTTTTTAAAAAAAAAAAATTTTTTGGGGAAAAAAAAAAATTAAAAAAAATTTTAAAAAAAATTTTTCCCCCCGGGGGGGGGGGGGGGTTTAACAAACCGGGTTTTTTAAAAAAAATTTTTTTTTTTTCCCCAAAAGGGGTTTTGGGGTTTTTTGGGGTTTTTTGGTTTTTTTTTTAAGGTTTTGGGTTTTTAAAAAAAGGGTTAAAAAAACCCCGTTGGAAAAAAAAATAAAAAATTTTCCCCAAAATTTTTTGCCCCCGGGGCCCCCAAAAAAAATTAAAAAAATTTTTTTTTTTAAAAACCCCGTTTAAAAATTTTTTCCCCCCCCCCTTTTTGGGGTTTTTTTTTAAATTTGGGGGAAAAAGGGTTTTTTTTTTCCCCCCCCTTTTTTTTAAAAAAACCCAAAATTTTTTCCTTGGTTAGTTTTTAAAAAAATTTAATTTTAAAAAAAAAAAAGGGGGTTTTTTTGGGTTTTTTCCCTTTAAAAAAAAAAATATTGGGGGCCCCCAAAAAAATTTTTTTCCCCCAAAAAAAAAAAAACTTTAAATTTTTTATCTTAAAAAAATTGTTCAGTTATTTAGTTATTTTGTGTCCGATATAAGACACAAAATTACGTCTTTTTAACTTTAAACAATATCTTTGCTTTTGTCATTAAAGTAACAAAATGTTATTTTGATTATTTTGTTTTTAATAAGGATATTTTCATGACCCTTTTTTATTGATCTTATTAATATTTTTGTTGAATCAAACAAGCTTTTTCAGAACAATGCTAAAGCTATATAATAGCATTTGGAGTAAGCTTGTAAACAATGAGTATGACCAAACATAAAAGCGATTTTTCCAAATAAAAAACCTGTTAATTATAAACTGATTTGGATTACAATATATAAAAAATCACAATAGTATTTTGTAAAAGGTAAACACAATGATTTTTATAGCTTTAATAAATAAAATTTAACAAGAGAGCTATGGTGTGGGAGACAAAAATAAAAATTGGTTCGTCCCTTGAAATCAGACATTTATATTTTTTTTTTATATTATTAATGAAAATCAAACTGGCTAACTTTTAACTTAAATTTCAAGACCTAAATTTAACTTTTGTAATCGATTTGCCTACTAATCTCAAATGGCCGTGATACTTCTCTTCTTCTTTTTTTCTAGGAGCCGTCTTGATTTACCAACCCGAAGGGAACCCCCTTTTTGGGGTTTTTTTCCTAATCTTTTTTTTTTTTTACCAATCCTCCCATTAGTCTTGTTCCTTTTACAAGTCTGTATAACTCCGAGACTGGTTGGTTGATATATTCCTGTGGGGTCATTTTCGGTTGCCCAAATAATACCTATTTTTTGTGATTCAATGCTTCACCTTCGCACAGGATATGGTAGGCTGTTTTTTTCCCTCGTCGCACATTCTGCAACTTGGGTCCCCATTGTATGAGCTTATCTTGTGTAGGTGTACGTTGCCGTGCCCTGTTAGCAGCCCTAACAGTAGGTAGCATTTCAATGCGAAGTCTTTTTCTACTTTGTCTGAATAGTTCTTTCTTCGTTCTTTTGGATGGGCATCTTATGAAGCCTTTTCCATGTCTTATTGCAGTATTTCTCGTGCTTGTTTCCATTCCCTAGTTTGTCCTCGTGCTGTGGTTTTGGTTACGGTTTTGGATAATTCCTTTCTCGCTAGCTTATCCGTTTTTTCGTTGCCTTCTATTCCCGAATATCCTGGTATCCACAGAAGTGGCCCTGATACTAGTCAGCCAACTCTACCTTTTCAGATACTTCATCGGTAGAACTTCTAGATCGTCGGGCTCTGTAGCCCCTAGAAATTCCGATTTTTTTTCAGAAACAATTTTTTAAAATATTTTTATATCGTAGAAAGACACAAATACGGCGGTCAATCCAAGGACTGCTGATGGAATTACGCCTAACCGTTTCCTCTCAGCTCTGACGCTATTTGAAAAAATCTTGTGCACAACACAAAAACGGAAAAAACATCAGTTTATAGGAATGTTCTTTCACAGCGCCTAGCCTCAGAAGAAGGATCCCATTAACTGGTCGTGAGTCTCTCCTTGATCCCCGAGGGTCCCGAGGGTTAAATCAGTTGATATGGCACACAGAAACTGACCATAAAAGGTTACTTTGATAGATAAAAAGAAAAGTATAACACTGATATTGCCAAAACATTAGGAGTTTTAAATGTGGATTTTAAAAAGTAAAAATACCTTTTTTGATGGGTGAAAGCCATATTATTTGCAATTTACGCTACCGTTTCACTTTTCAAATTTTAAAGAAACTATTTAAAATTTTGGGTTAAACAATTTCCATACTTATTTTAGTAAAAAACAAATAAAAGGTTAATGACCGACTTTTAAGTCAGATGTAGAAGTTTAAGTAACTTTTTTCAAAATTATTACATTCATACTACGAAACATCTCTAGCTTTTATGTTTAAGTTAAATGACTTAGGTTATTTTTTATCTTTTAATATTTACCTCAATTACCCATATTTTTTACTCATGAAGTTTAAAGTATTTGTTTATGTTATTTACCTATTATGTTTGCATATGACAGCGATTACATATGGAGTTGTTTCCTCTATATCTTAATGTATGGCGGCCATTTTGGTTGTGGTGCACACGCCAAACTTAGCGATTGTAAGGGTTTGCAAAAATATTCATAAATTTACAAAAGCATTTTTGTTAAAAGGATGAAACAAAAACAATGTTGTTTATATTTTTGTTTTTTCTGCGTGAACAAAATAAATGTAAAATTCAGCGAAATTTCACTTTTTGTAATTTATTTTCAACTAGAAGAAAAGTAAAATCTAAGTAAATATGTAATTATATCAATTTAGGTCTGAAAAAAATATTTTTGACATATATCGCCATATTTAAGGCATTTTAAGTAAACCTAATAACCATCCTATATTTTTTAATTATCTTAAATATAAAATACCAACTATTATAATTTTAAAGTGTCAAGAGAATGCTTTAGCAAGCGTTTGTGTGGTTATGCTCTGCCTGAGCTTCCAATATCCACTTTCCCAACATTAAAGCACTACTATGCAAAATTTGTAGTGTTAAATACATGTTTTCAATATTCGTCATCAGCTTTTGGACCATAAGTATGCACAAGAAATATTTTGATTTGCATAAAAAACGTACATATGTACTCTGGACATATAAATAATTTATTTCTTTTTAAAATAGACCACATATAATTTGCTTTTTATTTTAGACAGTAGTGAAATTTATTTAAAAACCAACATGTATCCATTAAATAAATGGCCCAAACCTTTTAAGAGCACCTTCTTGCCTTTATTTTATCCTCAGAAAATTGAATTTAAATTTTCTTGGATTACTTGAGATATTTCCTGCCTGATGACATGAAAATAAAGAGGTTTTTTGTGAAGCCTTTTTACTTATAAAATATTTAACTTTTTTATACATAAGTGAATTTATGTTTAAAGATGATATTTTAATAAAAATCATATTTCCACCTACGAAGTATAAACGTGTTATTCTTTCATTTTTGGGATGTAGGTGTGTTTATGGTTCCAATACCTTGTTTTTACTAGATTTTTTTAGGTTTGCTTAAACTTGTGCAATAACTATTTTTTTATTTCCCTTTTTATCTTTACTAATAACGGAGCTACAGGGGTGTACTGAAATCGTAAAAGTTTAAAAAACGCCCTGTATCTTTGAGACGACTCAAGTTAGTCGCGACTTTTTTACCATTGTGGTTGTTTTAAAAATCTAACTTAAGAATGTGTTATCAGATTTGCTCTATCTCTTGTAGTTTTCCCAAATTTCTTAAAATCCATAAAAAAGACGCCACCCTGTACCCTGTATTTTTTGCGAATTAATTCATCAATTAATTTGTAAATTTCTTTAAGGACGCATTTTGATTTTACACTTGTTTAGTTTTTTAACTATTTAACTCCCAGAGCTCACCCTTGTCATCTTAGAAATAATTTTAACATTTTGAAACAAATTATTAATACCAATTTTGCAATCTATAAATGGAATTAAAGAAACTCACCTTTTTGTCAGCAGAATACATTTTTGATGAAGTTGTAATTAAAAATCCAAATATAATTATAAAACATTAATCATAAATTTAAACAAAAAAATATCATAACCCCACATTAGAGATGAGCGATATCGCGATTTTTCAATTACTTGATATTTGTAACTGTGATTTCTTAATAAAGATGATTTTTAAACGTGATGTGATCACAGTTTTAAGGTCCGGTAACGTAAGTCGCGTTTGAGGTGTTCGTGATCCTGCTTGTTTTGTTTATGTTTATATATTTACATTGTTTAGTCTTCTACAGTCTATTGTAAAAAAAAACTTTACACATAAGAAACTAATATGCAATTTAAAAAATATTATTGTATCTAAAATTTTAACTGAAACCAAGGAGGCAAGTGCTAACTGCGGCAGTGATAATTTTTTTTATTCTGTCATTGTTATGTTACATGAAATATACCTGGCTTTCGTCGTGTTAACGAATGCCAAGTTGCGATCTTTGGGCTTGTTCAATTGTGATACAAAAGGACAGATATCAATTCACGTGTTGTGAAAGATAAAAGGAACAATCGTTATATGTGATTTTTAGATATCAGTAAAAAAATAACAGTTCGTTAAATATTGCTCATCTTTACCTCACATTTATGCATTTTGTTTAGTTGGCATTACTGAATTCACGTCAAAGTTTACGGAAAATTAGAACCCTTTTTAATTTGTGAAGAAGTTCACAACATTCTTTATAAATTAATTTGACATCAAAGCTTTGATTTTACATTTGTCAAGTTACTTTAAGATGCGACTTTATGAATAAATTCGCGAAGAAATTGTTTGTGTAATAACTGTTTACGTTATCTTGACATACTGTGCGATATGGAATTAGGCAAAATGAGCATTGTTTTAGCCCCAGTTGTCTTTTTTACATTCGTTGAAACCTTTGTGACGCATGAAATCTTTTGAAAAACAAGGTGATTTTGACGTAGATACAATGGGTTTATCTGAAGCCTAAGTCAGATTTGACGGATGTAAGTAAATAAGCTCGGGCGTCCCCTTTCTTTTCGTGTTAATAGCTTTCGCTGCACTGACGACACTAAAATTTTAGGGTTTAACGATTAAGGAATTAAGGGGCTGCACTTTGGGTGTGAGTACAAATAACGTCTAAGTCCATAAAGTCGTAGGTTCTTTAGTTGCTGAGTGCTCCTGCACAGGGCCGGAGCGAACAGGGGGGAAGGGGGAGGCTCCCCCCCATAGGTGATAGATGGGGCGCCAACTTTTCACTTAAAGGGGCGTCAAATTGAGAGAGAAGTTTTTTTTTTTAAATCGCAATTACACAAAATAAAAGAATGATATTTAAAAAAAAATCAGCATCCCATAATAATTGATATTTGCTAATCTGTAACGCGGTGTAACCTGAAAAAGTCTATTATTTGTGTATACAATGCCATTTTTCGCGTTTTGTTTTGTCTAACGCCACCGAAGTCTTATAGCTTTGGCGGCGATTTATTATATTTGCAAAACATACGGGCTTTGATACATATATTAACAATGGAATCTTTCTTTGTCTGTACTGAATTAAAGTATTTTAAGCAATTGAGACTTTTGGGAATATATTTATTTATCTTATAAGATTACCGACAAACTTTATTAGCTAACAGTAAATTATATATTATTTTTGTCAATATTTTTTTATTGGTTTTATGTTTCATATTCACTACGTGCTATTTAAAGTGCATCAGTGCAAATACTAATACTTGTTCATTTTGTGTTGTGTATTAGTGATGGTTAGTTAAGAATAGGTTTTTTTAAAAATAAAAACATATTTTTTGTATAGAAAAAAAATAATAAAATGCATAAAATACAAGAATAAAAAAAAACAGGGGCTGCCAGCCGCCGTGAAAAACAAAAAAAAAATTGGCCCAAACAGTTTCTCTACAAAAAAGTATGGGTCAGTTCTTGCAGACGACTATAAAGACACTGTAAGTTTTATAAAATAAATCACTTAAAATACAGGTTTGTGACCACATACCTGCATATCTTTATATCTATATTTTTTACGCAATTATGTAAAAATAGGTAGAAATTGCACCAGTAAAATTAGAGTTTTAGGGATATGGTTTATGGTTTAGAAAATTTATTTCTGCCTTCTTTTTGGTGTTCTTAAAAAAGTTTGAAAATTTAAAAAAGCCCTATGCTGTACAACAATCTTGTCCACGCGTGCAGGGCAAAAAAGTCAAGCGGGTATAGGGAAAAAACCCGTTTTGAGTTTGCGCATTGAATAGTACGGTGAGGTCCGAACTTTTAATAAATAATTTTAACCATGTATAAAATTAACAAATGCCAAATTCAAACCTAATACACTTTCACTGTTTTTCTGATTTTTTGTACAACATTTTTGGTTTTTAAGGAAAACTATTACAGAATATTTTTAATTATTTAATATAATTATTTAATTTCCTTTGCCGCGTTTAATTGTATAATATTAGATTTTATATCATTTGCTTTAATATGGAAAGATTAAATTGCGACACTTCACATCCTTCTGTTTAAATGGTCGATATTTCTATTAGCTTTCTATTCTTACCAAAAATGAAAACACAACTATTTTTGATAAATGCCAAACATTGTACGATAGTTTAGTGTACTTACAACCAGATTTATGATGATGAAAGAAGGGCAGGATGGTGGAAATGAATTTATTTAATTATTTGTCATATTTAATAATCCATATCTCGAAAATTAAACGTCGAAAAAAATTTACTTTAGATTTGTGGTCAGCGCTTCCGTATGGAAAAGCTCATCGAAATCGGTAAGGGTCGAGCAAAGTAAAAAAGTACCATGATTTAGATTGGTTGTTAGTGTTTTACAGTCATACAATATTGTATAAAAGTACAATAAAATAATGTCACGCCATCCAGGTAACATAAATAAGTTTAACGATAAGTACTGTTTTTTAAATAAACATTTTTTTTAAATCTTGTTACAGTCCACGAAAGCTGGGGCTTAAATACTAACGTAGCGTGTCTTCAGTGTGATAAGAGGGAGTTTATTCACACAAGACTAAATATTATTGGATTTGGGAAAAGGAAAACTTTTGCGTGTAGTATTCCAGCTTGGAAACTCTGGGAATAACCGAACGAAGAGGGTGGAAAGTTTGGGACCTCTTAAGTTGGACTGTAAAAAAATGCATAAAAGTGGCACTATGTGTTACTCTGTTGGGAGCTGTCAGAGGAATTATACTTTCGAACTCCTTGGAACAGAAGCCGTGAAAATACCCAAAAAAGCGACATCTTCTATACAGCCCGTCGGTGGGTAAGAGAACAAAGCTTTTCTGTAAACGTGTGACGCAGTATACTAAATTTAAAAATTGGGCTAGGGGCGCCAAAATCACCTCCCCCCCCCAATGAGAAGCTGTTCGCTCCGGCCTTGCTCCTGCACCACTTGGTCAATTACACAGGTCCACAAAAAAAGTGGTGTGTGCTGGGTGTCGAACTAGGATTTTTGGAGTTTTTTTTTTTGCTGAACACGAATCTAGAGTCGAGGTTGGGGGTCAAATAGCAAAAAATCGAGATAACCCCAAAAAACCGATACAGTCTATTTACGGACAGAAACCTGCTACCAAGTATTTTTACAAAATCTTTAATTTAAGTTAAATAACCTTTTTGTCTAAATGCAATCATTTTGGAGTAATAATGAAAAAACCGAATTTTCATGATTTTTTCAAGGTATATCTCTAAGAAATTTTTTGTCAAAATTATATTTTCGTTTATATCTTCATTATAATTTATCTTAACAAAAATTTTTATATAACTTTTTTATAGATAATTTAAAAGGCTCTCTAGTTTTATGAAAGTAATTGTATCTCTTATAGTTTATATAGTCGTAGTCCAAACATTCTGTGGTAGCAGGTTTCTGCCGGTAAATGGACTGTATGGGTTTATTGGGGTTATCTCGATTTTTTGCTATTTGACCTCCAACTTCGATTCGTATTACCACTTTTTTTTGTGGGCTTGTGTTATTATCGATGGCTACTGGTGAAATCTGTTGTAGTATAGCCAATTCCACCTTTTAAAAAGAAAAAAAAAAGCCATAACTTAAATACGTAGTTTTCTGTATAAGCAATTACAGTTTTCTGTATTACCATTTACAGCTTTCTGTAATGCATTATTAGTTCTAGTTTAATTTAGATGTAAATGTGCCTTTTGTTTTTTGGGTCATTAAACCTACGACGAGTTGAGGTTAGGTACTAAAAACCATGATGTATGAGTATGGCATTTTGTTGTGAGCGGAGAAATAAAACTTCATTTATACTTGAAAAACGTGTTTAATTCTATGCACTAGTAGTTTCCACTTAGTAAGAGAAGTCAAGAAAATCTTGTTCGAAAAGATTTTGCCTTTTTAAATACATTTATTATGTTTAAAGGTGTCATACTTAATAAAAATGTTTTGTTGACAACTCTATAAGAGCTATGCCGGTTGAATTTTTCAAACGGATGTTTAAGCATGTATTCATCAGGGTCCCATACTCGCCTACGCCCAACGGCTGAAGTATGTATGGCATCTTAGATTAATTTACGTTTTGTTAAGTAGCAAGTGCAGGTGAGAAGTGCAAGTGTTAAGCGATAAGTTAAATCTACGTGTAAACAGTCACACTCGTCAGTTTTTTTACTACAAAGTTGCACTTCTGACCTGTAGTTTCTACTTAACAAAATTCAAATTATCCTTTGAGAAGTGCAAGTGTAAGTGCAAAGTAAAGTGAAAAGAAATACATTTTATTTTGGCTTTTAGGTAGCTTCTTCTTCACACCCTCGCACTTCCCGCAATTGCAGCATTGACTAAACTACATGCCAGGGTCAACATTATTGCTTTCTAAAGGGTATAGACGGACAGTAGAGCGAATCATCAAGTAGGCTAAGGACCAAACAATGAGGAAAACCCACAAACAGTAAGAAAAGTACTTTTCTCTCTGGTGAGAAGAGTAATATTTTCTGTCAATTGCTATATAAAATAGTAAAAATAAGCCTTTAATTCGCCACTTTGACTTTATCTAGTAGCCTGTGGCAGTTGGCGTCGCATAGCAACAATTAAACAAAAATGAATGTATCATGTATCGTCGAGCGCCATATTTATAGCAAACGTCGGTTTTATGAATGTTGTATTTTATCCGATACAGACACTAAAATTTCTTAATTAGTTTTTTAAAATAAATAACCGAATTGAGTTAAGCCCATTACAACGATTTTGTTAATTTATAAATAAAGCGTGAGAGTATTAATAAAAGTGTGTAATGTAATTAACTGATTATTAATATACCCTTTTTTTTTTGTTTAGTTTTATAAAATAAAAGCAGAAGATATGTAAACTTTAAGGGAAAATCAAATTTTTTGTAATAAAAAACCCCTTTGCGGTTGCAAGGCATAACTACTTTGTTTCATAGCCCTTTACGTAAAATCTATTGAAAGTTTTCAAGTTTTGGGGGTTTTGCGGCTAATGCGATTGTGGAACTGTTACGTTTTAAAATATATATATATATATATATATATATATATATATATATATATATATATATATATATATATATATATATATATATATATATATATATATTACGTAACTGCCCTTACGCACAGTTTGGCTTCTTACAGTATAGTGTTTGTAATTAGAGATTTACTGATAAAGTAGACGGTGTGTAATTAGGTTCTTACTAATATAGGAGTAGAAAAAATAAATAACGCAATTAAGTTAATTATTACAGTTACTAGTTTATTGTTAATTTATAAATAAAAACGTTAATTATTAATAAAAATGATTATATTATAATTGACTGTATTATTAATAAAAATACCTAATATATTTTTTTGTTTCGCTATAAAAGAAATGGTCGTAGATAAGTATAATGTGCAAAGCACATTTCCCACTCGTGTAAAATGTTAAACTTTGCTCACTTGTTACACATAGACAGCCACTTGGGACTTGCAAGAAGCACTAACTACTGTGTGACTGTGTCAAGTGTTGTTGACACCTAACACTTAACACAGTTAAAAATAATTAACTGATCACTTCTCACCTGCACATGCTACACAAAATGTAAATTAGCCTTTATTTCTACAGCGGTAAGTTTACATCTGCAGGAATAATGAAAATTAAACCTTATTTTTCAGAATTGGATGCCCATATTTTAAAAACTGTTAAAGATAGACATATCAAATGTAGTATTTTTTAAAATTTTTGAAACTTTTTTTTAACCGTGATACAATATACAGGGTGTTTTATTTTAAAAAGTGCTTATTTACTTTAAAACTACTTTAATCTCAAAGGGCATAAAAAAGGCTACAAGTTAGCTAATTTAAACAATTTTGAATAGTAATAAAGTTACATAATTTAGGTAACCAATATAATATTATTTATATTCTAAAAAAAGTCAAAATATTTCTTTTTAATAAAATATTAATAGTCACATTGGTGTCGTAAAAATAGCTTTTTTTAACGTTTTTGAAAAGAGTTATATGTTAAAGTAACCATTGCTTAGGACACCCCAAGAAGTTTTTTAAAAATTAAAAAAATAATTGAGTAACTACTAACTTTTACATAAGATAACAATAAGTGACGTAGGATTTTCGAATTAAAAACATATGCCCAGTGTACTGACATAAAAACTGTACATACTAGTAACAACATGGTAATACTAGCTTTAATTACAAAGGTTTTATAAATGACAACTACTTATGCGTCGTGTTTTCTTCTAATTTATGGCCAGAAAGGGAACTAAATATAATTAATATACGCAAACATGTTTCCAGTGTGCAACAGGAAATATTTTTAAACATTTTTTTATAATATAAATTGTCACTGTATGATAAAACCTGCTGCCATATGCAGATTAAATGTGCTTTTCCCTGCCACAACAATTTAAACGGCGCTACCCGACGCTACAGGCTGTAGGCGTCGCGTCGCGTCAGCGTGTTGCCACAAAATGCAAAATAAAATTGTTTTTTTAGAGTTTACGTTAATATATTTTTGTTTTTTATTTTTAGTCAAAGCAAAATTGCCTATTTTAAATGATGTTTTCAGTTCGATACGTATATTCAGAGCAACAACTTCTAAAATTATTAACACATTGCTTTATTTATAGGTCATTTTGTTGACCACTAATAACAGAGGGCCATAAAAAAGATAAATAGTAGTAAACTCATTTTAGCCGAGACCAGTAAACTTCGCATCATATGAGAATTATTGTTATTAATAGTTTTATTCGAAATTAGTTTCTGCTTTGCTCGAAATAAAAATTAAGCAAAAAAAAAAGAAATTAAAAAAATTATATCCAAAAATTTTAAAAGTGGGGTTGTTTCTAAACTTTAGAAACAAAAAATTATCGAAAAAAATTTTATTAAATTTTTTTCTAAATGCAATTTTTAGCCTATGAACTTTCAGATATACATATAAGATAATTTTGCTTTTTTGCCCATTTTTGGCCATTTTTTTGTAAATTGCACCACTGTTGCAAAATAAGACTCAACGCAACCTACTTAAAACTTCTTAGTTTGGACAATGCTTTATTTCACATTTTTTTAAAGTAGCGCTATAATAAATGTGTGTTTTGCTAAAACATCGAAATTGGTCTATTTTAACCTGATCATATTATGTGAGGCAAAGTTTATTTATTCTTGACACTATATAAGGTAACTTTATTAAATATTTATTTTTGAAAAGGTACCTTGTGTCTAAAAGTAATACATTGAAATATTAAGAAAATAGTTTTATTGAAAGGAGTCCAGTTGAAATGTGGTACTTTGACTACTATATTGTTGGTTAATTTTCATCCCGATCGCAGCATAAATTGATTCCAAAGTCAAATTTTGAATAAAAATATTAATAATAAGGATCTCAGGTGATGCGGACTTTACTGATCACAGTGTATATTTTGGGTTACTCGCCATAGGGAACCGCCTCGGTCAGGTACTAAGGTATAGACTATAAGACTATAGACTATTATTTTTTTATATAATTTTTTTAAATTTAAAGGAATCTGTGATTTTTTTTTATCATATTGTTCCGTGACACCCCGTATAAAAACACGTATCTTGGTTTTACACCTTTTTAATGCAAATCACAACGAACAAACACTACTATCTTCTGTCAGTACAGTAGCGACAAACGCCTGGACAATCAACTAATAAAAGCACAATAAAAAGGCGAATGCGCTGGTAGTACTATAAATTTTTATTTCTAACAATAAGTTATTTTTCCCCAATTCCAACAAAAATAAGATTTTGCTGAAATACATTTCTTAACAACTGATTATTTTAATAAATAAGCATTTCTTAAGTAAGATTTTAGCAAAAATTTTATTTTTTTGTTAGGATTGGGTAAAATTTTAAACTTGCAAAAAATAAAGCAAACAAAAAATATTATTGTTAACAATATATTATAAATTAATTTGTTATAAATACAAATATTTTGAGAAAACTTGGGACATTTGCCCCAAATTTTCACAAACAATAACAAAAAATTACATTCCAAAAATAACAGTAACAAATAAAATATAAAAATAAAAGCTAGGCAGTATTCGCTTATTCAAAACAGACTAAAAATACATAAAATATGATATGGGAACTTTAGCTATTAATTTAGGCAAAGACAAAAGCAGACAGCGGGCAAAAATATATAAAGAATTTAAATTAATGTTGTAACTGAAAAATAAACATAAATATTTATAAGAAATGGTAAAAATTATTGTTTAAATTTTTTATTATATTTTTATGTCTATCGCTTACTTTTTTTAGATTCAAAACTATTTTTCCTTTCTTTAAGATGCTTATAAAAACAAATTTTTAAAGTTAGGTTAAATATTTCATAAAATTACGGTCTGAACAAATGAAAAGAGCTTGCAGTAAGGTTCGAAATATTGTTGCCTAAATAAATTTTCAATTTTATTCTTGTAAACATTCTCATCTAAATATTTGTAAATATCAGCATGTAGTCTGTCTACAAGGTTGACTAAAGCTTCACTAGCATATTTAAGCCTTCGTTCATTATCAAACTCTTTAAACATTACAAATAAATGCTTGTCGGTTACCTCCACTAAAAAGAGATTACTCTGATAAGTTAAACATGAAATTGAAATTTTGTAAATAAGGTATAAAATAACATTATTTAAAATTTTAATTTTACGGTTGTCCAATGGTTCAAAAGGTAAATTTTGAAAATTGAAACATTTTCCGTAACTGTTTCTTTAAAATTTCATAAAGGGTCCCCAAGGTGCAGCCTTATTTTAAGCAAAAAAGGATCCTCAAGATTTGCATAATTTAATTTTGAACAAACATACATTTTTACAATCTTTTGAGGGACTTAAAGTACATTTAATTTTCCAAGCTTCTAACGATAAGGTATCTCGAAGAAAAGAATGAAACTTTTTGTTCTTAAAATCTGTGCTTACAATTTTACTATAATAGGCGTTTCTGCAAAAAGGATAATTACAAGAATATTTCAGCCTACATGTTGTGTTGGTGCCATTGCGAAGATATTTACAAAGAATCTTGGTTTAATATTTAAGAAGGCTTACTACAATATTTAAATAACTTATCTTACCTTATAATTTTTTCACAATAGTGTGGAAAAAATAAGAACGCAAATTTAAAACAGTCAACCCAAAGTCAACACTTACCACCCAAATACCAGAATAGAAAATGGCCGACACAAACACAGCACGGGGATTTATGGTTAAATAGGGATATAAATAATTCTCACTTTCCATTGGTTAAAAAAAAATCGACGTTTCGCCATCTAGAAATTTACTACCAAATTACTACAAAGCAAAATATGGAAAAATATAGAAATCCACTTATTCCTTGGCAATGATATAATTGTCAAATGTCACTTTTTCCAGTATCCCCATAAGAAGTTGGCCAGGCGTGGCAAATCAGGTTCACAAACGTTTCTATGGTAACAAAAATTCAACGTAACGTAATTGTGACAACTGTTTAACCTTTAACTATCTGACAAACTTCTTATCTCCTTGAAATACTAAACTAAACTGGCCCGTGCGGAATTCCTTCGCGCTTTTTATAGTAAAGTGGAAAAGAATGGAAAAGTCTGGAAAAGACCAGAATTAGCTGGAAGAATTCTTTTACTACAGGATGTAAGAAAAGTGTAAAATGAATGTATCCAGCGCCACCAGGATAATCCGCAATGGCTGTCGAAAAAGGGTAAAACTAAGGTAACCTATTTTTAATAAATTACTTACAATTACAATATTAAGGTGTTAATGTTACAAATAACACAATAATTTGTTTAACATTTATTATTTTTAAAAATTAGGAGGGTGATGGGATCTTTGATATTAAGGTTTTGATATTAGTTTATCACTGAGCAAGAGTACATAGGTACTATGTTGGTTTGTCTGGTAGATATCTCCATAAGATATTTATTTTAAAGTTGGTATAGAGGTAATACTTAAGAACAATAAGCAACCTTTTTTTGGCAATATCGTTTCAAGAAAAAGTGGTTAAGTGTGACATTCATGATCCATTTGTCAACCGCATGAAAATTATTTTTTATTAGATATAATATATAAACAAAAATATCGCAAATGGTTTACTTACAAAATTATATTTAAGGCTACAAATATAAAAAACAAAACATTCTTGATACTCCCTGTATAAGATTAATTATATTTGTTGCCTACATGACAGTACTAATATGCCACTTCTTGTTTTTCTTTATTTTTATCAATAAAACCTTTGGAATTTTTTAAAATTTAAAATTAGAGTAACTATTACAATTTTTGGTATACCCTATGTAATTTTAATAAAAATATTAATTAATGTCCATAAGCATTTATACCTTCCACCAAATTCTAGCGTATGGAACGGGATCCGAAGCTAAGAAGAACACAAGGCTTAACTCAAGGTGTTAGCATACCGTGCTAATAAGTGAATGACATTCTGTGCCTTAAACAGGTGTCTCCAACGGTGCCTCTGAGATACAGCGCGACCTCTTAGAGTATCTAGCCTTACTGCGGTAATGCGGGGTCTGCCGTGATGGACTATTACTTCCCTAGCTCCAAACAAAAAGCGGGCAGAACCGCTTCTATAGGAAAAAAGTGACAAAGGTGCGGATAATTCCGTTTCGAGAGGTGCCACTCAAGGTCACAAGCAGACAAAGGTGCGCCGACCGAAACTGGTAAATCCGTTTCGAAAAGTGCCCCTGAAGTTAGGCGCCTGTTTCACGGGGAAGGGCTAATCCATCACGAACAAACGGGTGCTTGAGAAGGGATCCCTGAATTCAAACAGAAGGCGGACAGAACCTCCTTTATAGGGAAAAGGGTTCCCTGGCTTTAAACAGAAAGCGGATTGGATCGTTTTCATAGGGTAGGGGCGCAGATGCGACCCTAGAAAGAACATCTGGTTCATGTAACAAGGACCTGGTAGCTACCCACGTCACTAGACTGGGAGAGGAGGGCATGACGGATCTAACCGTCTGCTCGTCATACTCTCCCGGAGACAGGGACACCAGAACACATCAGAACACATTGTGCTTGTGTCCGGTAGCGACGCGAGTAAGAGGAGATGAAAGAACTCTCTTCCAATCTGGTATCGGATTCATTAGAAAACTAATCCTATTGGGAGAAATATAAAAAGGTGTGAGTCGCAGTGGAGGACGTAAAAAGTCCACTCACTTTAAACCTACCTACCTACCTCCCACACTAGCCTTCAAAAATACTAATGAATGAGTTTTACATGACACCTTAGCGAAATCTCCAAACACCAATTGGATCCCATACTAGATGGACCAAAACAGTAAGCGAAAAAAAAAAAAGAGATTATGAACTAGCTCACATAGAGTTATTTCAACCATCTATATCTAATTAAAGGTAAACTATAGAAATCTAAAAACTTAACTTAAAATGTTTTTAATTTTAGGGGACAGCATGCACCAAATCAAAGACATTTTCCTAGCGATATTTCCGTGTTCACAATATGTGAGTTATTTAAATCCCAAAATCCAACCATACGTCAGCTACGAAGCCTATTGTTTGCGCGTTAGGGTCAAAAAGATATCGCTTACTTGACTAGAACACGAGAAGTGTCAACATCGTGAGGAATTCATTTTGTATGATCACAAGAAAACTGTAAATCATGTTCTTTTTGAAGAAGCACATTAATAATGCCACAGATCCCAAAAAATTAGACCAAAAACATGCCAAAACTAAATTTGAAAAGGCATTGTTTGTTTTTTTTTTTGTGGATTTGCTAAATGTTATGATGTTACCCAGGGCCAATATGTTTAAAACAACTCTATTCATGGAAACGCTTACAACTTTGTTCCAGTAGAAATGAAGTCACAAAATAAACAGTTTTCAGTTAATTGGAATGAAGCTATATAAAGCTACTGTAAGCTGTGTCTATATATTCCTTCTGAAATATAGAAATGCTTTGGCTAGATAATTGCTTTAGTCAAAATACCAACTGGTGTCTTTTTTTCTTTCTTTGGTTAGAATAAATTATTTTTTCAAAATATCCGCGAATGAAATATTGACTAATTTTTTGGAGCCAGGGCATACTTTTATGTCCGTAGATAGCATCCACCATTAGTTACAGCTATCACTTAAGAAAAGAGGCAAAAGCTACGATTGTAATGATTTTGTAGAGGCTGTGCAAAAAGCACAAAAATCAAAAATTGAGGTGAAAGTAATGTCCTATGAAAACTTTTATCGGTAGAAAGTCTGCTGCTAAGTTGAAACAACACCAAAGGATAAATTATTTAGCTGATATTGTGCCACTAAAAACTACTTGTGGACATTTTTTACATTACAAATTTTCTTTTAAAGGTTTATTTGAAAAATTAGATTTTTTTGTGCAAGACGGCAATGAAAATGAACAGTATTTTCTTTTAATCTGTGTCACTTATTCATCGTTCTTCACCTAGAAGTTTTCCTAAAACAAAAAAGGAGTCTATTCTAAAAAGTCTTAGTAACATTATGTCATCGAAAACATTTTTGGAGAAATTTTTCAAGTATGACACATATTATTTTATACGAACCTCATAGCTTTTTAGATGAAAAAGTAGAATTTTATCTAATACGTGGTAATTTGAAATAGAATTTAAAAAATATACGATACATGTAAAAACAATTTTCTAAATCCATGTAATATTTAAAAATCTCTAGTCTTCAAACTCACCGTCAGGGTTTCATTTGATCGTGACGTCACTACCGCTGCAGTCAATGTTCTCAGAATATCAACGTGGCACGGTTACGCTGGGGCGGATGTGTCATAAGGGGGTGGTCGTGGGGTTAGGGGTGTATGACAAATTTAAATGTTTGTACAGACAGGTTAAATATTATGTTTGTTTACGTATTTAGTCTACGTGACTGCTGTTTAACGTAGAAATAAATGATACTTACTTTTGAAAAAGTGTATAAGCAATTTTTTATATATACAAGACGGTCAAAATTCAAAACACATGGGATTTATTTTTGTTATTGAGGTATTTAAAGAAACTTTTTCTGTAATTAGTTGTTTATGTTAAATAACTTAAAAAATGTTTTAAGGCTTACGTGACTCCTTAAATATACAAGTTTTATGACATATATATATATATATATATATATATATATATATATATATATATATATATATATATATATATATATATATATATATATATATATATATATATATATAATATATATATATATATATATATATATATATATATATATATATATATATATATATATATATATATATATATATATATATATATATATATATATATATATATATATATATATATATATATATATATATATATATATATATATATATATATATATATATATATATATATATATATATATATATATATATAATATATATATTTTAAAATTTTTATTTTAAATTAAATTTTAATTTTAAATTTTAATTTTTATTAATATTATAAATTTTAAAATTAAAAATTTAAATATTAAAAATTTAAAGGTCAACGTTTTTAACCTTATTTTTGGAAACTTTTTTATTATTTCAATAACAAAAAAAATCCCCTTTTTGTTAAACTTAATAAGACAATTAACTTGCCTTTTACTTACTTAGCCTTTTATTTTAAAATGCGTTTACCGAGACATTTTAGTCAACTAATTTCAGTATTTTTGTTTTAATTATTTTTAGCACACCAAGACTTGTATGACTTCACCTTGTTGTTAAGTAGATTAGAAATTAATATCTTTAATGATAAAAAAAAACATGTAAATTAGCAGTTTTGTGTATTTTTATCTTTTTAATTCAAAAAAATACTTAAGAAAATGATTAGAATTAAAATATAAAAGACATAAAATTAACATTATATAATAAAACATTTTTTATTGTATTTTTAAAAACGGACTAACTTTAAAAATAATAGCGACAAAATTTAAACCAAAACCAATATTACACATGTCTTACTTTTGCTAATGATATTACAAGTTGTAATTAACGCCCGATTTGGAAAAAATTGACGTTTTGTGTTTCGGAATTTCAGGTATTATGTTTTCATCTTATAAATTCTAATTAATATCGCATATTTCTTATAAAAATGCATAAAAAGTTTATTTCTGTTTTTTTTTTTAATTAAGTGTTAATCCTGATGGGAATGCTTTCAGGACTGTCAGAGCTATTTTGCGTTTTACTGTTTTGGGCAACAACATCCAGGTGTAAAACTACCAAAAATCTTAATAAAAATGTATTCTAAATTGAGAAAAATAACGAAATATTTTACTTCTTTCCTTACTTAATCTTCTTAATAATCAGTTCTTTTAATAAGTTATTTTTTTACCTTCGCCATTGTGTCAAGTTATTATGCTTAGGTACTGTCAGGCATGTGTTTAAATAATTGTAGGAATTAAAAAAGTGAAAGGTATTTGCCAAATTAGCCAAATACCTAAAAATATTTATATTATTAAGTTTTTAGTACATACATACATAAAAATTGAACTCTGAAATCTGAAACAATTTTTAAGCATATTTACACATATTTACAAAATATACTGAAAATCTAAGATAAAACAAAAAGGGGTAAGAGTGCAATTATTGGTATTAGTTAAATAAAGATTTCTGTGGGCGGAGTACATATGCCTCCAAGCCGACCAATCGGACCACATGGAACGAGAGAGAAAAGTTATACTGTTTTTCTTACTACTCTTTTTTCTCTCTTGCACCTTGGTTCGCGCTGCCGAGCGGACCCGTCCATTAGTATTTTTAGTCCCACTTGTTTCTATGAAAAAAAAATTATTATACAGAAGAAGCTTAAGTTTTTTGAATAGCGTTATTAAAAATATGTTCTATAGGTTTGTGGCGAATTCATGTTTAAATAAGTTCTCGTTGGAAAGTTTCTTTAGAATGGGACCACTTCGGTTCTGGTGCCGGGGTATAGCGAACTAAGTATGGTCAGTCCTATTGACGCAAAAAAACTTAAAAAACCTATCTATGTTTTGGTGGCAAGTTGGCCACCGTTGTCAAGATAAACTTTAATGAATGAAAAAATAGAAATAAAAACTAAATTGTTAAGAGATCTGGGTAAAAAATTAAGAAAATTCTAAAAGCTTTTTTAATATTTATGACGTTTTGTTATAAATATTTAAAAAATTAAACAATTTTATATTAAAGATATATTTTTTAAGGTAAAAGGTTAAACATGTATCATAAATATTTTTTTTTGGTAGGTTTTAGTTAAATAATTTTGTTTATAAAAACAGAATAAATATAATTTACATGAGAATTTTGCGATTTAAAATAAAAAGTAGTAATAAATACCCAGTCCAAACACACAAAAAGTCAGTATGTGGCAAGTTTAGCATTCACAATAATATCAAAATTATTATAATTCCTTTGTTAATAATTTTTATATACGATTACATTATAAAAAGTTGTTTATTATAAAGTTAAGTGCCATAAGGTGGCCCTTTATGTACCAGTAAAATAATATAATTCTTAGTTAACATTTTTTCATGATATCCAAAACTACGTTAGCAATATTTTTTTTTATCTTTATTATTTACATAAACAACATTATTTTAATATTATTATACATTATTAATATTTTAAATAGTAATTATTGATATTTATAATGTATTAGAGTTTTTTTTATCATATTTACATTTTCATTATATGTCATAGGCCTTACAGTGATAACAGCAGGTCTGGTAACCAGGCGTTTATAATGCAATTATACATAAAATCCTAAATGTTGGACGTAGAGATCGAACGCTGTAAGAACAACATCGATATGTCACGGTCTCATATGGCAAACTGATATAAAACCGTGACGTATCGGTGTTGTTCTAACAGCGTTCGATCTCTACATCAATAGGGTTTAATTGGTCTCGTAAGTATGTATCCTTGCTCACAAGCTTGATCGGCCATAAAAAACTCGCCCAATAAAGACATGCTTTATGTGCTTATAACATAAATAGCTATTATTTTTAAATGGGTTTCACTTTTACTAACATTTATTAAAAGTAATATCAAACACTGGACTTTGATAGAATATTAACTTTTTGTGCTTTGGCCTTTCAGACATTTATTATTACCTTTTTTATTATCTACTTTAAATTATTTTTTTTTTTAAATGAAGGAAATTTTTTAATTATCAAAACACTAAACAAGGTATCTCCATATAAAAATTCTAATTTTAAGGCGAATCTCTCTTGTTTTAATTGTATTGTATTCTTAAGTATTTTACATGTTCCTTTTTTCCTAGCTGACCCCATACAATTAAAAAAATATGTTCTAAGAATACCGAAAAAAAGGAGAGGTAACTGCATCATGTATTGCTTGGTATATACAATATGGCAGTAATTTCAGACTAATACAAAGCTTTTTCATTAACTTAAATTAAAATAAGCAAGTAGAGCATTGCTAGATTTACGCAAATATTCATCAAAATTGATTATTTTAATAATTTCTCAATACAATTGCATCTTTTGGAAGATTAATTAGTTCTTTGATTTAGATCGTAATACAATAAAAAACAATATTATTCTAATTAACTTTTAAATGATACGAAACAAATCATTTTAAATTGCCTTAAAATAGTAATTTCTCTTTTTAACATCTAGAAAGTAATAATTTTATTTTCTTGAACTACATCTGCAGATGCTGCAACATGTGTAAGAACAAGAAATATTGGGGCATAACATGATTTACTAAATTATACTTTATTTTTGATTTATAATTGTTAGTCTAGTTACAGTTTCTAGTGCATTTATAAGACTAATGGAGTAATATGTTATTTTACGTTTCTTTTGGAAAAAGTAAAAAAGTTAATACTTGTTGAACAAATAAATATTGCAGTATATTATAAACTCAATGTAGTTAAATGGGTTGAACACAGTTTTTTGGTAATTTTTCCTCTTATACGGGGTAAATGAAAACTATTAGGAAATATTTCTAGGTCGTATTCTACGCTTTTAAATAAAACAAAAAGTTTGAAGATAATATCTAACGAGTTCTTTGAAACCGTTAAAAATAAATTCGCATTTTCTTTTTAAACCTTACCATGGTGTCTAGATTGCGCTTCTAAAAGTACTTTTATACAGAGCCTCTGTCCTGCCAACAGGACGTATGTACGCAAATGAATCCGTCCCTCCATCAGGTCTTTTATGGATACTTTCGGAAGCAGCATAGTTTTAAAGATAATGTTTGTCCCTTTATAAAATAATTTAGCTTACATGGAAAGTAAGACCTATTATATATTTAATTGACCGTTGTTTAGACAATTTTATTGAAATTTAAAAGGAAAAACAATGGTGCCCTTCTTAAATTTGGGAGCAAGTACTCTAAATGTGTTATATAAAAGTTATCTGATGCAATGCTTTTCTTGATATGGTTTAAAGCTACAATGTAGGTTAAATAAAAAAAAACTGTGTTTTGGCACTCAACGTGACTTTCGGTACAATTAATTAATCGAAGTCAGATTATTATAGCTGAGCAATAAATGTAGTGGATGTATAAAAATGGGCTTTTATTTACATTTGTTTGAATTTAAATTTAAAGAGTAAAGATATGTAGGATATGCTATACCGGGTGGTACATCGCCAGACTGGCCATAGGAAATCCCATGTAAATGTTGATACATTGAAATATTGGCTCTCCTATTGAATTTACAACAAAATTGTATTAGACTATTTTGAGGACGTTGATAAGATTACATACTAAATTGTATTTTTTTCTGATAAGACAATTAAAGTTATTTAAAAAAATCTATTTTATAATCGTTGCATACCTGCTACATACCTTAATGAATCCACCAGTAATAAATAAAATGTCTTGTCAACTTTTTAATTCACGTTTTATTTTGTATAAGTTCTTTCAACATGTTTTACAGTATTGAAGAGAAAATAATGGTTGTAATAATTTAATAAATACAAGTAATTGCATTGAACTACATAATGAGATTTTTACATAATTGAGCAATTTTATAGGAAGGTGAAAAACACACTTAAAAACTGTCAAAAAATACGTTTTAACACAACACATTAAAACTAAATTATTTAATTAATTAAATGCTCAAACAGACCTCCGTTTACTGTTAAGCAATATCCTAAACAGTTTCAAAATTCAGTTCTTACATTATAAAGTTAAAATGCCGATAGTCAATCGCACGCCGCTGAAATTAAAACTTTTAATTCTTCTAAATTTTGATAACTCAAATTTGTATTAATAACATTTTTGATATGAACCCTAAGGAAGAAGTCGTTTGGCGAAAGATCAGGAGACCTAGCTGGCCAATTTATGGTGTAATTTGGTCCTATAGTGAGCCCATTAAAAACATTTTTAAACATATTCCCTTACTTCTTGTGCATTGTATGCAGGACAACCATCCATTTGAAACCAAATGTGTTGATTGTCAGGTGCAACTTCTTCCAATGATTTTGTAATAGATCTAAAAAAGTTTCTGTTCCCAAATTGTGCTTCAAGAAAAAAGGTCCAATAATCCGATGTCCAAATATACCCGCCCAAACGTTTACCTTTTGAGGGTATTGAGTCCTTGTAGATACAAATTTGTGTTTATTTTCTTTGCTCCAGTATCTGATGTTTTGAACGTTTGGTTTATTGTTTAATGTGAAGGTGCATTCGTCACTAAAACAAATATTGCGTAAGAAGTCCCTATCGTTATTCGCCATTTCCATAACTTCAAAACAAAAATCTGCTCTTCGGATCTCATCGCCTTTCCTTAATTCCTGATGTCTTTGATATTTGTACTGTGCTGTGATCCTTTCCTACAACTTTGCCTAGAAGCCTGGTGCTAATTCCTTTATTTTCTTTTACATGAAGTAAAACATCTAAATCGGCATTATTTTCTTGAGCTCTTCCATCGACTACATTATTATTTCGCTCCAAGCAGTTGCATTTATTAATAAGTCCCTTTTTTGTCTCAAACTTATGAACGATGTTTTGAACTGTTTTTTACTTGGAATGTGTTGTCAGAAAACGTAGGAACATGTCGGATACTCTTCGATAACTATTTTCCATGTAATACCATTTAACCATTGTTATTTTTCTTCAATACTGTAAAACATTTTGAAATAACTAATACAAAGTAAAACGTCAATTAAAATAAAACTTTTTTAATTACTGGGGGGATTCATTAAGGTATGTAGCAGGTATGCAACGATTTTACAAATAGTTTTTCTTAAATAACTTTTAATTGCCTTATCAGAAAAAAAAAAAAGAAATTTAGAATGAAAGCTAATCTTATCAACGTCTTCAAAATAGTTTAATACAATTTTGTTGTAAATTCAATAGGGAAGCCAATATTTTAATGTATCAAAATTTACATGGGATTTCCTATGGCCAGTCTGGCGATGCACCACCCGGTATAAAAAAATGTCTAGTATGATTTGTATAATCCAGAAGCCCAAGATATGTATCGTGTTCTAATCTACGCAGGTTTTATTTATTATAACTTTAGCATAGTGAAATACGATTCATATTTTTAGTTAAATTTTACAGGAATGTTTTCTTAAGTTTTTTGAAACTAATATTGTATACTTACTTTCTTTCTCCAGCGGAACTTTTTCCAAAGATGATTCATTTTCAGTGGTCGTTTTTCCATCCATTTCTTGGTTAAATTACATTTGTAAATGTACCAAAACACTGCGAGCATTTTCTGTGTTTGTTAAAGTGTAAAAAAACTTTCTGAATTGTAGTCTTTTTTATTAAAATAGTAGGCCGCCACAGCGACCCGCTTACTTTTTTGCATCATTTTGACGACTGACATGCACCATGTTTAAACCTGTTTAACCTCCTTAAAAATCGGCGTACAGTCTCGCTAAAAAAATAGGCTGGAAGTTTGGAATTTTCTTTAGACGCGTATGTGAGTCCCTCCAGAACTACCTAAGGTTTCCTAAATATCAATTTTGTATCGTACTCAAATGTATCGTTTTTGTACAATTAACCATTAACGAAAGTAAGACGTACCTTACTATCACGAGACTTAAAAAATTGGACGTTTCGAGAAAAAAGGAAAACCTCTACAGGTAGCAGGTTTAAGTCTAGATACTAAAGATATAAAGGAACAAAGTAAAGTGGGAATTTCTGGGCCTTTCAAAATTGACTGTAAAGAGATGCATCAAAGAGGCACTTGGTGTTGCTCTATTAAAAGCTGCTAAAAATTATAATAAGTAATTTTATGGAGCAGAAGTAGTAAAAATATTTTTAAAAGTGCGACGAATCTGCCACAGCTTATCAGTGGGCAATAGTTGCAAATGGCTCTTCTCTGAAGGGAACCAAGAATGCTAAAAGTTGTGGGTGACGCCATTACCCATACATGGAAGCAGTATTCCAAAGATTATCCGGTTTGAGAAACAAATAGGTTTCAGATTAGAAGAGAAGAAATACTTTCTGGATTACAAGAGAAATCTGAGCTTTTTCGATGATACTTTGACTATGGATAAAATGTGTTTATGCCAATTAAGGGCTTTCTCAAAAATAATGCCTAAAGGTTAAATAACTTTTCGGTTTTGCAAAACTTGGCCACTTATGTGTAAAATATAAGTAATAGCAGATTTTTTTCCGCGACAGCAAACATTAATGCGTTTTTAAAGTATTAAAGTACCTAAACAAGATTTGGCGACCTAGTTTAATAATAATTTAAGATTTAAGATAAAAAAGATATCTGACCTGCGTTATCTAGCATTTTTTTTAAATTAGGCTTAGAGACTGACCTAACAAACTAAGGTCTGTTTGTTATTCAGAAATAGTGTGCACTATTTTACACCCTTTTTACGTAAAGCGCTCTTGTCAAAGGTGTAATTAAGGACTGGATGTGTACAAACAGTGTAAAATAGTGTAAACAATTTCTAAATAACAAACAGACCTTATTAAATGTTAAAGATAAAGGGTACTATTATTAGCCAGGGACTTCTTTCAGTTTTGTTGAATAAATAAATGAAGATATGCTGCCTGTCCTATTATTTTTTGTATTATAAAATAATATTAATTTTTTTTTAACTTAAAATTTTTTTTTAGGCCTCACATATTGGGTGGGCCCCCCAGAATTTCGGTTTCTTAATATTTTTTTGTTTATTAATTTTAATCAATATTTTTATAAATTAGGGTATTTCAGAATATTTTTTACGAGAGAAATACCTTAGATCAATAACGGAACGATGCGCATTTTTAAAAATAAAAATATCAATAAAAGTAAAAATTTATAAAACAAATATTCAAATTTTAACCATAAACTTTAAATAAAAAACCACCTTAAAACTTGTTTGGTTAAAAACCAATTTAAATAAAAATTTATTGCATTATGTGCCTAAATAAAAATTACAAGTTCTTACAACTAAAAAAAACTATATAATTGGCACTTTATAATAGTCAGCTAGAAAATTTACCCTAAAAGGTATATTAAGAACAACCAATTAAACATTTCATCTTCAGGGAGCTTTCGGCCCCTTTTTTATGTAATGCTGATAAAACATTTTACTTCACGATTGCCGTATAATATTTTCCAAAAATATTGCGCTATAAATTTGGTTACCCAGTAGGCAGGGCAAAATAACTTTAAAACTATCAATACAATGTTGTTATTAGTTTAGTATAAGAAATAACTACAATTATATTGGAGCGTAAGTGAGCAGTTTGGTGCGAAGATATTGTATAAGTTTATTTCTACTTATTATGACTATGCTAATAATTCTTAAATAAAATGGAAACTTAGGTCATTTTTTTTTTCTAAGCAACAGTAAATAATTTTATAAAGTTTGAAATTCGACGCGTTATTTACAGGCCACTAAGATCCAGTTATTTTCTAAAGTTTCTGGATCTGGATTACGGATTCCAGTCTAGTTCCTGAAACGATATTTTTGTGTAAAGTAGCGAGTTTCTTTTAAATCCGCAACTAAAAAATCACTATAAAAACAAAAACACTATCCTGAACACACATCTTGCAAGCTTATAATTGCATTGTCTCTCGGATTTCTTTGGGATTTTCCAGAGACTTTCTAAAATGACAAGTTGATTCTATTTGTAACGTGATATCCGAGCGACCTCTTTGAAAAAGCTTATTGTTATTATTCTATTTTTTGATACAAAGGCCGATCCTTGAAATTTTGTTTTTATTAGATTCTTACGATATTTTAATGTAATAACACACAACCCCTAGATAAGTAAAATTTTCAGTGGTAGCCTCATAGCTAATTCTAAAAAAATCAATCTTGCAAGCTTAAATTTTGATCTTCGATTTCTGGTCATACTGGCATCCCAAAATAAAAATTTTATATTTATTTTAGTCACAGTAAAATTTGATCTTTAAAAAGCGCATTGTGAATATTATTTTATAAAAGCATATGCCTAACATTTTTTATGTTTCTATTTAGATTTACAGATATTTAATTTATTTTAATATTTAAAACGATTGTGTCAAATAATATATAATTTAAACAGCCTTCTATAATCGTGTAATATTTTTCAATATTTTATAAAATTATTTTAATATATATTTTTATTTTTTAATACGTTTTAAGGTAAATATTGTAGATACATATTTAAGTTCTAAATTGTTACTAGTATAAGGAAAACAATATTACTCTCGAATAAAAAATAAAAAACTAAAGGACACCTTTAGCAACAGATTGCACGGGTAATTTAAATCTTTAGGAAAAATAAAATTAGAGACAAAAGATTAAAATAAACTTATTTAAAATATAAATGTTTATTTATGAAAAAAATACCTGGACCAGTTTGTTTTTTTTATTTTTAGCAATGTAGCTAAGTACATAGCGAGTACAAAAAAAAACAAAGATTGTCCTCAATTTTTATAATGTGCTGTAGTGAATTTTTCCAGCTCTCAACTGGTATGTTAGTAATTACATTTTTTTATCAAATTTATAACACTGGGATTTAAAGTAGGTGTAACATTTTCTGCTCTGATCTTTGATTTTACATGGTTCCACAAATGCTCTATGGGGTTAAACATACAGTGATACGGAGGAAGCCGTAAGACAGTATGCCCAGCAACGAATTCTTGGTTAGAAATAAAGTAAACAAACCTTGTTTGGCATTAATATGTTCAGGGGGGCAAGGAGTAATAGTTCTTGTAAACACACGGCACAACAACATACTAAATAACATCACTCCGGAAATAATAACTTTTTCAATGTTTATGGTATTGCCCCATAAATTACATTTTTATAAATCGATGATTCTTTATTGTTAAAAAATAATTTTAAAGCCAGAAAACTATTTTTGTTTATTATCTGAAGTGACAGACAGACATGACATTTACTTTAGATGCCCAATTCGATTGCTGTTAAACAAGTCAGTTTACAAAACGTGTTATTGAATAATACAACCTACTAGAAAGAGATAAAATGATATTGGAGTGCCGTACAACACCTGATTTACTATCATTTTTTATTAAACGAATGCTTGGAATTGTCATATTAATAAATATTTATATTTAAATCGATGTTGCCTATATTAACACAAAAACCAATATTTTTGAATAATTTTATTACATTTTCAAGGTAATTTCCTGATTTTTGGTTATTGAGATCTGGCAATTTGTTTACGTTTTTCCGAAAAAAAAACAAACAGATCACTATACCAAACACCCTGCCTACAAACTGGCGTTGCGTTAATTCTAGTCCTTGAGTTCGTTGATGCCCAGCCTATTCAGCCAAATTATCACATACATACATACATATACAGAACACTGAGTCCTTGGATTTGCGGCATATTTTATACGTAAATGTTTATATTCTAAATAAATAGTGAATATAGAAGCGGTGACGCCCATTTGGACACCAGCCGAAATAAATATTTGCCAATTAATATCCCTCTTTTTATTTTTTTTTTTCAAAAAATGTACAATGATTTTGGTATAACCAGAAGCAATTTCTTCTTAGTTTTTATATTAACTTAATTGTTTAAAAATTAAAATCGACTGGTGTGAGCAATTTACCGAAAAATACATTAAAAAAAATGTTAAATTTGTTTCAAATTTTGCCACTATAAACATGAGAACTTATATTTGTTTGATATAATCGCATTAAAAATATATCCTTATCGTCTTCTCTATTTCATTTTAAAGATAATTTAAACCCCTTAACGATGAAGTTTTCACAATATAAAAGCTTAGAAAGATATTTTAAAAAGTTTGTAACATTAAGGGTATAAAAAAATCGTATTTTAAAATATATAGCACCGCTCTATTCTCTTTAAAATACTTCTTTAAGGCCACCAGATAATTAAACTAGATAAGGCAACATATTTGCTTTTTACAATTATTAAGAGAATTATTTGGATTTTTAAAACTAAAAAAGAGACACTTTTGCCACAATTTAGGCTAAGCGTAATTATATTTTAAAACATTTTGTGGTTTTTAAATCATTGTAAATGGGTTGAAACAATAACTTTGTAATAACATTTTAAAAACCCTGCAAATGTTTTAAACCATCACCTTTTCAGGATAATTAACAATATGTTTTAACACAGAAAAGATGTAAATAAACAAATAAATCAAACAGCTAATTCAAATATTAACCCTTAAACTTTGTAGCATATAAAGTATAAGGAAAATATTATTTTTTTATAAAACTAACATAAGAATATAAAGACAAGTATTTTTTTAAATAATATATTTTTAAATTTTTGCTCAAGCCACCAGTTCAGTTTTACCAATGGTTACTCTAAGTTTTATAATTTAAAAGACTTATTTTTACCTAGTTTTAAAACAACAACTTTTTGCAAATATGTTTAGAAAGCAGACTTGAATTATTTTAAAAACATTTTTACGAAAGATTCTAATAAACCTCTAAATTTGTTGTACCCCTTTTTAAATTTAATTAATAAAATTATTTTAATATGGAAAAAAAAGACATAAGGCAAAAAAAAAAAATTAAGATACCGCAAAATTTTTGATAAAAGGAATTTGGCACACCCAACCCACAACCAGCGATATTACAAAAATTCGGCCGGTAATTTGTCCCGGGGCACCTGCAAAACCGGCTCAGACAGACGGTCGAAATGGACCAGCACCGTTACGTTCAATATCTTAAAGCTAAATTCCATGCAAGTACACATACACTGCTTTACTTCTATATAAGTTTTAGGAAAAGAAGATTTATGTAAAAGTTAAACGGAAAAGTTTACTCGTATTATGTCTCTAGAATTCAAAAAGGCCACTTGTTATTTACTATAGAAAAACTGAAATTGAAAAACAGATATGTATATCCAATACGACTTTTTTATTGCGGTTTCGTAGAACATTTATCAACTCATCAAGTCCGTCTATCCGTCATTCTGACCCTTCGGAGTGAGACAGCCTGGAAGCTTTTAGACATTTTTATTGATTAAGATGCAATTTTTCACAAAGAATATTCTTATCAACCTAAAAACAGAAGGAGATATATTAATTTTATTTGTCACAAAAAAAATTGGTAAGTTTAAATGCAAATATTTTTTCAATAAAGTAAAAGAAAGAAATAAATAATTTTTATATTTATAAACAGTGTATTGTTCTGTATAGTATGTAAATTTATTGTTACGGTTATAGCATATTGCTGTTCTTTTAAGCTGGTATTCTGATAGTTATCTCTAAGGTAGACATGTAAAAAATGAAATTAGCTATAATGGAATAAATCATGGAGTGTAGTAAACTAATTTTCTATTGCTTGTATTCGTTAAATAACTATTACCATTATAACTCAAAATTTCTATGTTTGCATAAATAAAATGTACAGGGTGGGCCAAATTAGGCACTTTTAAAGGGAACCATTTTTAAAGGAGATAGATAAAAACTAATGTCGGTGTCTGAAGCTCAATTTTCGTCAATAATATAATGGTAAAAACCGCACATCGATATCTGTTACCATTTCTGAGTTACAGGGTGTTTTTGAAAAAAGTGCATTTTTAAAACGCTTAACTTTTTTGCTATGGAAAATTTTTAGTTTTTGTAAAAACATTTCCAAAGCAACTTTTTACGTAGAATTTAATGGTGTAAATATATTTTTTTACAATCAATAGTTAATAGTTATTAACAGAAAAATCGATGTTTTATATGAAACACCTGTATATTTTTGAATAATTGAAAATAACTTTAAATTACCTTTCCAAAAAGATAGCACATTAATATTTTGCTCGAGTTCTCTTCGAAATAAAGAGTTTTTAATAGTTCGCCCATTTGAACAAGAGGTTAGGACGCGGGGCGCGGCCATGATAAAGAAAACAAATGCTTATTGGTAATTGTCAAATTGTGATTTTGGCTGTAAACACGCCGAATTTGTCAAATCTTTCAAATAAATTTAAATGAAATTTTAAAATTTATGAAAAATGGGATATGATAGTTTGATACAAGCCGGGGAGAATCCAGAAGCAGAAGCAATTTATACCACAACCAATATCCAGAAAAGACAACCTTTAAAAATATTTTTAGAAGATTCGACACAACCTTATTAATAGGGCCAGTTTGAGAAAAAAGGTCAAAACAGTATATAACAAATAGGATAAGGAGTTAGAAGAGATAGTAGTTTTAGGAGCCGTTCAAAATAACCTAAAACATCAACACGAAAATTAAAAACGTTAACAGGACTGGCAAGAACTAAGTTAGAGAACTTTAAAGAAATACGAATATAAACCATACAGGACCAGAAAAGTGCATCATCTTAGATCTGGAGATTTTGAACGCCGCATAGATTTTTGCAGGTTTCTGGAAAAATGTAACCGTGTGCGCGATTTTCCACTGAATTGTATTTAGACTGACGAAGCGTATATAACAGTGTCGGTATTTTTAACCGCTATAACTCGTATACTTGGGCGAACAAAAAACCCCCACAGAAGTCGAGCTAAGAAACCAAGAAAGATTTGGGTTTAGTGTCTGGGCAGGTTTTTAGAGGTAGGATTATTGGCCCGTTAATTTATGATGGTACCCTCACCTCTCAACGATATTTAAATTTTAAGGCAACAAAAGAACCCTTTATTGATGATCTACCTCTAATGGAACCCGAAAACATATTTTTCCAGCAAGACGGGGCACCGCCTCAATTATTAGTAATTTTTTAGCAGATAACTTTAAATTGGATAGCTAACCAAGGTCCCATCCGTTGGCCAGCGAGGTCACCGGACTTAACGCCCATGGATTTATCTTTGGGGAAGACTAAAGGACCTTATTTTTAAATTACCTATACGTTCTAAAAGAGAATTAGAAGTAGCGGTTGTGCAAGGTTGCATCTCTCACCCCTCTTTGAATTGATAAATTCTGCAAGAAATGTCCGGAAACGGTGCCGTTTGTGCATAAGAGAGACCGGTCGACAATTCGAACATCTCCTGTAGCTAAATCTCTTGCGCTGGTTTATTACTTTTTATTGTTGTTTTTTATATTTTATTTGTTAATCTTATTCTAAATATAGTTTACATTGTTATAAAAGTCGACATCATTCATTGTAAATATAAGTTTCATTTTATAAAATATAAAGTGTGCTATATTTTTGGAAAGGTAATTTAAAGTCATTTTCAATTATTCAAAAATATACAGGTTGTCCCATATGAAACATCGATTTTTTTGTTAATAACTATTAAACTATTGATTGTAAAAAAAAATATATTTACACCATTAAATTCTACGTAAAAATTTGTTTTGAAAATATTTTTACAGAAACTCAAAATTTTCCATAGCAAAAAGTTACAGCGATTTTTAAAAATGCACTTTTTGAAAAACACCGCAACTCAGAAATGGTAACAGATATCGATGTGCAGTTTTTACCATTATGTTATTGAGCCCAGACACCGATATTAGTTTTCATTTATCTCCTTTAAAAATGGGAGTTTCCCTTTAAAAGTGCCCAATTTGGCCCACCCTGTACATACAACATCATAAAATAAAAAAAAAAAGTAACAGGAATATTGTTTATTAAGATAAACAAATAAAAATTTTTGTTTAAAAATCGAATTAAAATTTACTTTGCCTATATTTTAAATGTTAGTCATATTCATATCAAATTTGTTAATAAAAAAATGGACATTTTAGCATACCGGGTACATTATTAATATTGTTTTTTCTCTCAGCAGAATTAAACACCCAACTGATCAAATATCAATCAAAATAATTAACTACAGGGTTCCCCATAATGGACTACCTATTTTGATATTGAAATAAATTCTAAATGAGATAAGTCAGTACGTTTTTTTTATATTATTCTCTGCTATGGCCTTTGGGATTTAAATCAACATACTTTTAATCAAGTAGGCACCTGTCACAAAACTAGGAAAAATTGATTTTCCTAAAAGGTCATTTTTCTAATAAAGTATCATTACGTTTGAACACACAATTTAATGTTCAGTTTTAATTGTCATGGATTATTCAGTTCAACAATGAGTTTTTTTGCGTGAAAACATAAAGAGTAACTTAATAGAAGAAGATGAAGCGACAGTACATACCGCTAAAAGCTCTAAAAGAGTTCTGCGAGAAGTGTTTAATGGCCGACTCATTTCACTATTTAGGGATTTAAATTGGCTTCCCCGGACTTAACTGCACCAGACTTTTTTCTGTGGGGCTATTTAAAGCCAAGGGTTTTTGCAAGTCGTTCAGAAAATATCCAAGATCCTAAAGTTCAAATTCCTGAAGAGGTGCGGTGAATAGATTAGGTTTTCCTGCATCGTGTCATAAATCATTTTTTGTCAAATCTTGAAAAGTGCATTGAAATTATGGCACTTACTTAAGAGACATAATTTTTAAGACATTATTTTAAAGTTTGGATAAGTCGTATGTTATAGTAAATCCCAAAGAGTGGATTGTAATTAAGTGTAATAAAATGTTAGTTTTATTAAGTTTTAACAACTTTACTAAGCAATTAAAATGGGTAGTCTATTATGGGAAACCCTGTATAATATTGTCCTTTCTGTTCTGATGTACAAGACTTAATACATGATACAAGGAGAAAAAACCAAGTAAACAAACTAAGAGACTTAAATACTAGTTAACTCAATGTAAAACAAAAAAAGGAACAAATTATTAGTTGCGGATTTACATTAGGGGCATTAGGAGCTAATGCCCTGGGCGGCAAATTTTCTGGGGCGTCGAAGTTGCTTTAAAAGAGCATTTATTTTGAAACAATCTTCATATTATGATAAATAAAATAACTTTTCGTTATAAGGATTATATTACAAGAAAATATTATACACGTTGCAATTTTATCAACAAAAAAGTTCTAATGTCTTAAATTTTACAAATCAACAAAGGGTGTATTAGTGTACACACGTATAAAGTAAAATTTCTTTATAAAACATTAATCAACTGCACAATTTTAAACACATTTACTGACAATTCTCAGTTTTTTTTTTCGATTTGCAATAAAAATATTTTGAAGAAGAAAAAACATTAGAGTCAGTCCAAAGGGTAATAGAAAAAGTAATAATATTGAAAAAAAATCAGGTGGAAAAATATGCAGATACTTTATATTTTAGATAAATCGATACGGTTTAAGTATAAAAATAGTGGATAGATTGTGGTGACCCCACAATCCATCCCTGCAACTCTCCGCCAATTTCAAATTTACAATAAGTTTCACGGAAATTTTTCTAGTGACATGAAAAAGCCTCCTGAAATTTGTTTAGAATTTTTAAAAGATGTAAAGTGGTGTGGGATAAGAAAAACCCCAAAAATATCGATATAATAATTTTTGCTCGGTCTTAGGGAAAGTCCGATGCTTTTAATTTTCACGGGAATTTTTCTGATGGTACAAGGAGCCTCCTGAATTTTGTGCACTATTTTTAAAAGGTGTAAAGTGGTCCAAATATAAGAAAACCCCAAAAATATCAGTATATCAATATTTTTCTCTAGGGTGAGTCTTGGGGGAGGGACGTACGTAGTGATGAGCGAGACCGGTCTTTCTTGGCTTGTCTTGGTCTTGCAGCAAGACCAAGACCGCAAGACCAAGACCAAGACCGTTTCGCTTGCAAGACCAAGACCAAGACCAAGACCGAGGAGTGCAAGACTACGCAAGACCAAGACCGACCTGCAAGACTCTTGCACTTCTGCAACTTCTTTTTAATATTATAATATTTAGTTTTTATATTTAATATTCAGAGGTATTTCATACAGACATGACAAAAAATGTGTTAGAACTACCAAAAAAGGCGATTATTTAATAAGTATCAGCTTTCTTTAATTAAATAACAATTAAATGGATCACTTGGTTTTTTATATACAGTTTTCCAACAATGATAACGAGTAAATTCAATAACATGTTTCAAAAATAAAAAGATTGTGACTCAATGGTCCGATACAGCTCGATATCTCCGAAACGGTTCTCGACAGAGAAAAAATAGGAGTACAAAAGTTATAGAAGCTAATAATTACTTTCATTTTTTAATGTTTTTTTTAGTTATCTAGTGATGCTACTTACAGGGTGGTTCAAAAATTTCCACAAAAGAGAAAAAAAATATTTTTGTTCCACACTGTAAGAAGATTGCTTCTTAAAACTAAAATATAAATGTAAAAGAGATAGATTAATAAAAAATATTATTTTCATGTCATATAGGAATAGTTTTTATATAAATGAATTTTAAATATGACTTCCGGTTTAGACGAAAACTGATATTTAAAAATCATCTACGTTGATATTGTTCCTATATGACAGTTTAACAATTTCCAGCATAAAATACCGGATGGTGATTTTTTAAATGGATTTTTCGCCATATATTTTTTTTATTTTAGGCTTAATACAAGGGAGTTTTCTTGAGTGTCAGTGGATTTTTTGGAAAATTTTAAAATAGAAAATAGTTTCACATTTTACGCCCTTTTTTCTATAATTTTTGTATGTTCAGTTTTTCACCATCATGAACGGTTTCGGAGATATCGAGCTTTGACACACTATTGAGCCACCTTGTATATGCAGATTGTTTATAAAGTATGTGTGCCAACTTTGTACTGCAAATATTTGACTAATTTAGAGATAAAAAGTTTATATGAACTTAAAAGATTCCTGAATAACTTTTTTTTTAAACAGAAACCAATGTTTACATATAAAAATCATTTTCATGAAAATTTTTCATCTAATTGAAATTAAAAGTTTTTTTTCTGCTTACACAGTACACAGATTTGTTTTAATTTTATATGCTTCTTTAAAGAAAAAAAAATTCTTATCACTAAAATGTTTCTATGTGCAACTAAATGTATGAAAACAGGTTGTGTCTTAATTCAATTAGAAATGAAGCGCTATAAATAAATAAACCCCTACATTTAAAATATGCTTTTAAATCAAATAATTCAAATGTAATCTTAAAATCGGTATATTTTAATTTTTTAATGCAATAAATATAGTCGCCATCTTTATTTATTTTTAAGTATTAAAAAAATATGTTTTACTCAATATTACTTATTTTAAATTATTACTACCAAAAGAAAGCAAGACTCTTGCAGCAAGACCAAGACCAAGACCAAGACCGGGAGGTGCAAGACCAAGACCAAGAACAAGACCTTCCTTTGGCTTGCAAGACCAAGACCAAGACCAGGCTTGCAAGACCAAGACCAAGACCAAGACTAATCCGGTCTTGGTCTTGGTCTTGGTCTTGCTTTGCTCATCACTAGACGTACGATAATTTTAATTTTCACGAGGAGCTCCCTGTATGTACAAGAAAGACATCTGAATTTGAGCAGAATTGTTGGAAGGTGTGAAGTGCTTCAAATAAAAAAAAACAATTTTGACATGTTTCGGTGCGATCGACCCGTTTTTTAAGGTTAAGAGCTATTTAGTTTTTGGGATCGGTCGGTATAGTCGTTTAACAGTTATTTAAAAAATATATTTTAGAACATTTTATTTTTTGGGACTTCTCAAATAGCATGGATCGAAATCGTTTCGAGTAGTATAAAAAATCTAAGTTTGGTGAAGCCCTTTTTGATACAAATGCCCAAAGTACGGTGATTTAGGAGGCTTAAATTGGGGCACGCCTCTAAGGGACTAACATATTCACAACAACATCTAGTGCGCTCAACCCCCAGTCGCCTACGGCAGCTGTAACGGTCAAGCGTAACAGGAAAAGTGTGACGATTCTTTTTTTAACATTGCTATAAAATTTTTTCCATACGCCAGTAAAAATTGTATACAAGAACTATAATTTTATGTAAAATTTCGGTGATAGAGCGGTATTTTCTTCAGTGTCCAGGGGCGGCGTTAAAGCTAAATCCGGCCCTGCAAACCTTACTTTCTAATTTTATTTTTTGTTGTATTATTGTTAATTTCAAAATCCACATTGAACTTTCTTAGATTCAAGCCCAGTAGTAAAAATCGCTGATTTTGTGACTTGCTGCATCGAGTCTAAATCAGTCTTGAGCTTTGTGGCTCTGACCTATAGTGGTATTTTTTATAAAAATTTTAAATTTATAATTGCAAAATTTAAGTTATTTTATAGAAAAACTGCTACAATGTTTTTATTTTAGGTTTCCGAACTTACTGACAATAGTAATATTGTATTACTTTTAGTTGTGTAGACTCTCTTGCAAAGAGCAAATGTATTTTAAAAATCCTAGTAATATTTTAGGTAAACAATCATCTAGTAAAATTTTCTTTTTATCTATTTTTACCTACATTGTGTGATCCGAAGACTGCCTGAGAAAACAATTTTGTTAAATTCCCGACAATTCTGTTGCTTTCTCCGCAGCCCTATTGGGATTTCAACCACGATTGCTTTTATAGATAGTTTTAACAATGCATGTTCACCCATAAATAAATGTCTTTTAACTTTTTTAGCAGGCAAACAAAGACTTGTTAAAACTTCTTTTTGTTCCATTTTACAAATTAGTATTTAAAATAGTATAATAAAAAACAATACAGACAGTAAGTAAAACCTGAAGCGCGACAATTTAACAGGACTCCCCAATGTAAATGCTACGTAAACCATTTATTATTGCAACATTAGGTCTGCATTTTTATTACGACAATTAGTGCGATACACTAGTTCATAAAAGTAACCGCAAAAAGCTGTTTTTTGCCTGATTTTGAGCATATTATAGCGACCAGGGAAAAAAAGATAAAAATATTAAAAAAGTATCAAATTACCCGTCGTTTAAAATCAAGATGATCATTATCTTTTGTTTTTGGAAATTTTTAAAAATTACACCTATTTAGGGATAAAGAATTTCCGAAAACTAAATAATATGAACCCAATGATTATGGTATTTTTCAATCAAATTATATATCTTAGTAAAGCAAAATTAAGTAGTTTCGTGATAAATGAGAATTTATGAGGGTTTAAAATGCATCCTTAGGCCCTCTATAGGGGTCAAATTATCCTAAAAATTGAAAAAGACTCTACTACTCCTCCATATCTCTACAACCCGGGGTGGGTCTTAGCCGACTGTACTATTTGCCTCCATCGTTGCCGATCGTCCATCATTGCTGGGTCGTATTCCATTCTAATGGACCTTAGATCTGCTTTGATTTTATCATGCCACCTCTTTCTGGGACGCCCCAGAGGTCTTCGTCCCTTTGGTGCTCCCTCCCATGCAACCTTTACTATCCGTGAGTCAGGCTGCCTTTGCACATGACCCGCCCATTGAAGCCTTCTTACCTTTATCTCCTTCACACTATCTGGATCTTTGTATAATTATGGTCTTTCTTGATTGGTTCTTACTCGGTACTGTTGTGTTACGGGGCTTCGCAGTGGTCCAAAAATCTTGAGTAGCACTATTCTTTCAAAAATTCTCAATTTCCGTTCGTTGTCCTTGGTCAGGATCCAGGTTTCGCTAGCATACGTAACAGTAGGTCTTATAACGGTTTTGTAAATTATAATTTTTGTTCTTTGTGAGATGTTTTTCGATGCTAGTACAGACTTAAGTGCATAGAGACATTTGTTACCACTTTAAATTTGAACTTTAATTACTTCTTTCAGATTGTTATCTTGAGAAATAGTGGCTCCTAAATACTTAAAAGTTGCGACCCTCTCGAAATTGGACTCTCCCATAGTGACATTCTGGACCACTCTATCTCTACGTCCCATTCTGCTGGTTAGCATATACTTAGTTTTGTCTTCGTTTATTCTGAGCCCCATTTGTTCTGCTTGTGCTTCTACCCTCGAAAAGGCTTCTTTCACATTTAGTACTAAGTTACCTACTACGTTAATATCATCGGCAAAAGCCGAAAAAAAACACACAATTTAAAAAATTCAAATTCTGGGGTTCAATTCTTAGCCAGAAAGAGATATAGGTAGTAGTTATTTAAAATAACGTCCGTGGTGGCACTACCGCGTTGTCCAAAAGGTGCAGTGAAATGCAACATTTGCAAGTTTCAGTACTTGGAAAACGATGACGGAACTAGGAAAAAATTGGTTAACTATTGAAACCTGGTACTTACGGTACTCTGTAATTAGGTATTAATCCTTTGGGGGTTGTCATACAGATAAAAAATAATAACTGTAAGATCTGTTTATCTTTTTTTCCTTGGTCTCCATAACATGATTTTAACAACAAATCGGTTTCCCTTTGGCACCGCTGCTTATTCGTGATAACCACATGCAGACAATCGGCATGTTTTCAGTATTTAATAGATGTTCTTTATTTTTATAGTAGATTATAGATTAATTTTTATACTGATTTTATTGTATTGCTACTAACGTAATGACTAAGAATATTTTTATGCAATATACCCCAAAAATACTTGAAAATTCCTCTGTTCCTTGTTTTAAGCAGTGTATTCGCATACAGGACACGTTAATACAAATCTGATCCCAAACATTACGTAAATGATTACACAAGCAGTTTGCGGATAACCACAGTCACCAGTAAACCAGCAATAAAAATGTTAGAACTGGTTTTGAAGACCTGCTAGTACCAACGTTATAAATAAGCTTAGAAAGTAAATACCACAACATAAATATTATTTTTCTTTGTGCTTAGCTCTTCGTACTTTTTAGATTGAAGATACCGGTAACACTAGCCATTATTTAATTAAAATCATGAAGAATAATAATGGTACGATAGCACCAGGAAGCGTATTGACGATATATGCCAATATACAGATAAATACCATTTGAAGACACCAGGGAAAACAGGGAATGTCACAAAATATTAAAAATTTAGTTAGCATCATCACCTAGTAGAGAAACATCTATATTTTATTATAAAGACATCTCATATAGAAGAACACAGGACAGTCCGTTAGCAGCCACGTCTAAAAGAGACACATGGCAAAACAAGAAACGTCCACGGCAAAATCGTAAAACAAGGAATTTATCGGTTTTAATTTTACTAAATTAAAGATCGCAACTGTGAAAGTGTTCTGCTCTTAGGAAGTCCAGAACTAACCACAACTAACCACAACTAACCTCATGTCTCTAAGAAAAAGAAAAAAAGCACTAGTAAAATTACCGAAAGTAAGTTTTTATGATAATTAAGTACTTTTACTCATAAGAAACAATAAATACAACTATGATAGCTGACATCGTAAATTTGGATATTCTACCTTTTGCTTTGGAAATTGAGTTTTGGACTTTCTTATTTTGATAAATAATTAATACTTTTTAGTTTTTTTGTGTATTGTTTTTTATAAAAAATACTTTGAAATACAATGTTAATAGATATTTTAATGCAGATAGTTTAAAAAATTTAAAATTTGACATGTTTTAACCATTTCTTTTAAGTTAAAGAACCTTAAAATTTCCCAAAAATTTTAAAAACCGATATTTCGTTATTAATTTTTGTGACATTTGCCCTTTCCCTTGGTTTTTTTTTTCATACCGTAGTATGTTTGGTATATGTAAAAAAACATAGGCTTTTTAAAATCATTTTGGGTTTTTCAGATGGACTTTGTAGTAGGATGTTTGCGATAATATTTCTCTCAAGACCTGGTATATAAAGACTTGAAAAAATTTCCCCCAAAACGATTTGAAGGTGCAATTTTTTCTACCTAAGCGTATTTTTTTTGGCATCACTATTATTTATCTGTCTGGTAACTTTTACCAGCCCATTCATATCCGGGCAAAATTTTTACCGCAATCGCCTAAAATAATTTAACTATATTTTCAAAATGCTATTTCTAAGTTAATAACGTGACGTTGAGGGTTTCCCAAAACAAAACAAAAATTTTTACTAAAAGTCAATGCATTTTAATTACTTTAATTCGATCCAATAGTTGTCTATAGTTTTTTTAAACACTTTCTTCTTTGAACGATGTCATCTTCGAACTTAGATGCCCTACCTATTCCATATTGGGGGGAACGTTTTGGGGTACACATATATTCATTTTATCAATACAAATAATACTACGTGGTAGAAGGGCATCTATATGAAAAAAGGAATAAAATGTTAATACCCCCCCAAAAATATAATTTTTAAAAGGGGGAATAGGCAATAAACTTTGGGAAAAATATACTCATTTATATCTTTTGATAACATTATTCTGGAAAATTTAAACTCTCTTTAATTGTGAGTGGCACACTTTTTAAATTTTGGATTATAGAAAAAATTTTAAACCTCAATACTGCTTCATACCCTTTTTCAGCTAAATGTTTCTAAAGGAAAAAAATTTTAAAAAAAATTCTTGTTGTTTTTCTTGCTGCAATTTTCTTTAAAAAAGGTTTAAACAACTTACTGAAATTTGTAAAAAACATATTTAATTATTTCAAAAATTTTTAAGTATAAGAAATTTTAAAGAAATATTGTTTTTGGTTATTTGTAATTATTACCCTTTAACAAAAGCTGGGCCTTTTATTTTAAAACAAATTATAAACTGTTAAACTTTTTTTGGGGTTTAAATTTCAAAGTAACAAAAATATTCCAAAATACTGAGCATATGCAAAGCAAAATAGCGTCGGCCGTAATCTCCTTCCAGGGAAAAAAAAGTTGCAGCAGTTTTTAAAAATCAAAAATTAAGTAGGGAAAAAAAAAAAAAAGCAGGGGGAAAAAAAATTCACCAAATAAAAAAGACCAATTTTTGGGTAAATTTAAAAGGGAGATTTTTAATCTAATAAAGACCTAATATGGAGTTAATAAAAAACGAAAATAAAAAATGGTTATTTAAGGTTATTGTAAAACCATAAAAGGTAACACGCATTATACTGTAAACTTACAATTAAAATTTTAAATTAACCATTTTTTTAATAAAATGGTTTTATGGGGAGGCATTTAATTTTTGTTATTTGTTTGTATAAAGGGGTTTGATACGCCACAAAACCCAAAAATAACCAGAACTAGGTAATAGTTTGGAAGTTGTTTTAGGTTTTTTCCCTTTCCCATAAATTGTAAAAAATTTTTTTTTCATTAATGCGCCGTCGAACAAAATAAAAAAGGTCTGGTATATTAATTTATTTGAAATTTTTGCCGTTTTTAAAATAATTAAAACTAAAAGATTCTTTTAGAATATGGCCGCGTTTTTAAAATGGCTAGCCATTTATTATGTGGCTACGACATCAGAATTAATTAAATTTTTTTTTTTTAAAAAAAGGGTTTTTTAAGCATGTTTTTTTTTTTTTAAATTTTTTAAAGTTTTTTAAAAAGATAGAACAATTAGTTGTGACAGATAAGTTAATTTTTCATATGATAAAAAAAAAGGGGCCATTTTTTTTTTAAAATCCTATAAAATAAGTTTTTCGTTTTAAAATAAACTTTAAAATTTCTATTTTTTGGGGTATTTTGAAAGTATATCTTTTTTAATTTTTTAAAAAGTTACTTTATAAAATTTAGAATTGAAAACTTTATTTCAATTATATTTCTCTGTTTTATATTTAAAATAAAAAAGAAAATAAAAAAATTTTTTTCTTTATTCGTTTTTAAAAAACCTTTTTTTAAAAAGTTCCATTAAATTTAGAGAATGGAAAAATTACAAAAATACAAGGTGGTCCCCGGGAGCGAAATTTTTTTACTTAGTGATTCTAAAGGAATTTAATTTAAAAAAAATACAGTATAAATTAACCCCAAAAAAGTAATATGCCATTTTTTTTTTTAAAAAAAACCTTAAATGTTTTTCCCTTTTTTTGTACATGCACTTTTAAATTATTTCATGGAAACTCCCCTTAACACGATGAAAAATATCCAGAGGAATGTTAGCAATTTTTTAATAGTTTTTTTAACCCCCTAATTTTTTGGTTTATTAATAAACATTTTTTGGGGTTTTTTTAAAAAAAAATCGCAAGCCGTTAGGCCAAACCCCGGCCCACACGTCTCCTCTCTGAAAATAACATGTTGCGGAAACAATCTCACAAGGAAAAAAAATGACGCTCTCGTGGTGTGGGAAAAAAAACACCATCCTGCTGGGGAAAACCCCCACTTTATCTAATTTTAAGTAACGATGGAAGGGCAATAAAATTAAAGGGATTGATATTTTGGGGAAAAAAGTTCGCGGGGACTAAAAACCCCGGGTTTTTCATATCGGATAAAACCCCAGGTTTTAAAAAAAAAAAGCATTTTATTCTCATCTTTAAAAAAATAGAGCCCTATTTCCCCCCGAAGACATCAGACAGACCACGGGGTATGTAATGGTTTTTTTGGGGTCTTTTGGATTTTCTGAACCCAGAAGACAATTTTTTTTTTGGGGGGAGCTGGAATTTTTAAGGGGCGCCTCGTCAGACATCTATAAATTGGTATTGGGTTTCATTTTCAAGCAGGGTTTCAACAAAACGTAAACCAGTTGGGATTCTGTTGGTTTTTAGGCTTGGACAATTTAAATTTTTGTTTTTGGAAAAAAAAAAAATATTACAAATTTTAACGCCGGGGGTTTCCGGGGAGAACGTTTTTGGGCGGGTTTTCCCCGATCCTTACACACCCATATTTTTAGGCATTCGTACAAATTTTTTTTTTCCTTTTGTTTACATTAAAAAAACCTTTGTTTCAAATTTCGAACCCCCCTTCTTTTTAGGTTAGCCCAAAAAACCCAGATGTTTACCAATTTTTAAGAAAGTCGGGGAAAAAACGCTGAGCGGAACCACAAAATTATTTTTTTTTTTTGACTTAATCACAAATGCACGTTGCACATGATAACTTTAAAAGGGGTACAATGACAGATATTTCAAAAAAAAATCCATCCAAAACTGGTTTAAAAAAATGTGAGGTAATACTAGATATTTGTTT